>VUQK01006869.1:26369-55270 GCA_015106715.1 Bujurquina vittata | reverse complement strand
TGGCTGTCGGATCTGCATCAGATCTCAGGCTCTCTTTCTCTTTGTATGTCTATTGGCTCATCCATTTACTCACACACCCTGGTCGTCATGTTTAAAGGCAGTGACCCGTGAACGTGCATAGTTTCTCTTGCAGCTCACTTCCACATCAGCGTCAATACTGTTCACCTACACAGCAACAGCTGCATTTTCAAAGAGCACTACAGGTGTGCCAGGTGCAGCTTCCAATGGAAATGCCATTGAATTAGAAAAGTGTAAAAGTAAGAAAATGTTTTATTTATTTCTCGCTCGCTCGCTCTCATTTTTATTTTTCTGCTGCGTGAAAAAAAAATCTCACAGTTCTATACAATGCCCTCTGTACAAAATGGAAAAGCTTACAGTATCTCATCTGATATTATTTTAGGAAAGTTTGGAGACTGGTACGCAGCCAATGTCTTGAAAGAATTTGAAACATTTTATTTACTAGCGCTACAAAAACACCATAAGCTTAAAAAGCTTTTTTGCTGTGAGCTCAGCTGGAAAGAAGCACAAACTAAAAGCCGTTCCCCAAACATGGTTTGCAGCTTTTAAGGTTTTTTGGTGGTTGTTTCCAATTAATTTCCTTTGATTGATGTCCTAAGAAGCAACTGGCAGGAGAGAAGAAACAGATTTGCATAGTCCATTTTTGGATTTCTAGATGGAACAGCTGTTTTTACAATCTCACTGCAATGCTTCACTTAACCAGACCCCTGCCTTAACATTGTTCAAGCCACTGAATAATTGATGCATCTAGAATACCTTCTTGGGCTGCATTTTGTATTTATACAGTTTTTCACCATTGGGATATTATATATACAGTATTTGCTATCTACAAGGGAGGGAATAAAATGTAAATCCCTCATCTCACTTCTGATGTAAGTCAATATTCTGGTACACTTGCATGTGGTAGAATAGAATAGAATAGAATAGAATAGAATAGAATAGAATAGAATAGAATAGAATAGAATAGAATACAGTTTTTGCAAACTGTGTGACAGGTCGAGGAAGCAACATTTGGGTTTCATACAACATAAAATTCTTGGAAGCTGTTTGCATTTTGCAGGTACAGTTAAAAAAATAAAAATAAAAAAAAGAGGCAAGTGGGTGCATTATTTTCTAAGCACAACCTGGGGTGATTCAAATTTGGACGTTTCTGTAGTGCTACCTCAAAACTAATGAGAATTTAAGTTTTGAACATTTTCTTTGTTCTCGTTTTTGTTACTAAAATCTGTCCAAGAGCCTCAGATAACAAAACTGAAGTTTCAAACTCTTCAAGACGGTGGAGGCCAGAAAGGCTAAAGCAGGACAAATCCAACAGACAAGCACAATCACAGTGCAAAGATGGCACAAATACACTGACTCTAAAGATAAACTCATCTGTTTCTCATCTGTTTCTTTTACATGTCGCTCTTCTCCGTTTGGCGTTTTCAAGGGGAACCAATTATGGTGCGGCAGGAGAAGCTATTACATTATGCAGTTTTCAATATCATTGAAACATCAGCGCCCAGAGGAGAATGCATCGGACACTTTTAAATATCTATTTTGTTCTGGTAGTTCAGGTAATCTCAGGATAAAATGTAATAAAGAATAATTCAATCTCAATTTATTCTCTCCGTGAAATTCAATTCTCCAGTAGCACTGGATGAACACAGTCACGTCTGTATAAGAAAATTAAAAACTATGTAAGGCCTTGAATTATTATTATAGTACCTCGCATGTCTTGACCGCCAAGCCACAAAATTCAAAGGGAAGTAATCTTGCTTAAAAATAATTCATGAACTTTCTTATTCTACTGTAGGACAACTCAGAATGGCAACTGAGCGATTATTTCACTGCATGAAGGCCCTTTGACAGAGCTGTCACACAATCACACCTAGTTCTAAATGTGATCACGATGGTCTGAAAAAGAAAAGCAGATTTGATTTTTCTTTCACAGAAGCAGAATTCTAACGAGACATTGTGAGAGACATGAGCTGCTTTGCAGACAGGCCACTATGCAGTCATGTGTAGCACAGGGCTGCTACTTTGCAGTTTTTCAGAAGTGTTTTCAGTGCACAGTTTGGACCTTTAGCTCAACTGAGAAAGTGGATGAACTGGCAGGCACAGACCCCTGACTGTGGTGGTAGTGGAGCGAAGCCTAAAACAGAAAGGATAATGATCTTACTTCCTCAAGTACTACAATCATGATGTCCTTAAGAAGAACACGAATGCTTTCTGGTGTCTCATGGTAAATTTTTACTTTTGAGAGTCACTTTTTCCAGCTTGATATCTGCATTTTAGAGCAAAAAACCCCCACTATTTTCATTCAAATCTAACTAATAAATATAACTGGATAATCTACAACAATTCTCACACATCTACTGTGCACTCAGATGCCACTGGGAGTCCAGGCTTTGTTTTACGCCATGCAGCACAAACCTAGGCATTATTTAGTATTCCCTTCATCTGCGTGTCTTTCTCCTGAGGGTCTAAGCATTGACTTTGGCAGATCACTTTCCTTGGAAGAGAAATTGTGGGTTTGTTTCAAAAGACACAGTGCAACATTGATATTTCAGAATACTGGAAGGAATTAAAAAAAAGTTTAAAAAACAAATACAAACAGTTTTCTTGTCGCTTATTAAGATTCAGACTAATTAAAAGTAAGAAGTGATCAGTATCTCCATAAGAGACAAAATGCTTATTCATGCTGAGATGGCTGCATATGTGATGTGACTTTGAATACTCTTTGCAGACTGTGTGTTTTTTTTTTGTTTTTTTTTTTAGGCCAGCCCAAAAGGACATTATAATCCAGGTCACAACATCACTGAACTTTCACTCTGTTTTCTAGCTCTGAGTCACAGCTAACCTGCCTAATCAAAAGAGACATGAAAGTGTTGCTCCTTTTGAACCGGAGTCATTAGCAGCAGCAACCTCAGGGACTAAGTGCCATTGCTAACAGTGCCCTGTCTAATCACAAGGAAGGCAGCTAGAATTAACTGAAATCAACAAAAGTCTGACAGTGACGTGAAATTGAACACTCGAGTTTCAGTTCAAAGCTCTGTGTGGTCTCCGGCTGGTAAAATGGCTAAGCTCTCAGCCTTGTGTTCTAGAAGGTGTCATTGGAAAATCCTACCTTTTAGGCCTTGGCGACTGCCACTTAAGACTTGATTATACTTTCTGTGTCCACGAGTTTGCTAAAGTAAACTAGGGTCCGAGTGATGCAACTTTAGTCAGTTTGAGCGTGAGGGTCCATGTGGACGTCTGCATGCCTGCCTGTTCTTTGTGACTGTGTGGATTCGTCCATGGAGAATTTACATTGGAATGCACCAAATATTCATGCGTCCCAGGTGGCAAACTTCAAAGAAGTATAACAGAAATGACTACTTGGCCAACCAGTCTCCAGCTATCCATGTCCACAACAGAGCATAATCTAGGCTTTATATGGACAGAAGCACCAAGCTGAAGCAAGTGAGGACAGTTTTGAGTGCTTCATCTTTATGAATGTATTTCACAAGATATCGATTCTTAACAGTATGATAATGTGCCACTAAAACTAAAGTTGTGCCTGTCACCAATAAGGGCTTGGCCTTTTGGGCATTTTAACCCAAAATAATTGTCTGAAGGCATTACCAAACAGCTACATGGTGACTAGATTTTTTATAGAAGAACTTTGATATTAAAAACAACCAAAAAAGTAAACTTTGATGATCATTCAGCAACTGAATGAAGAAGCTGCAATATGTGTCCACCTTGTAAAATCTGTTTACATTTGACAAGTGCTAGAAAAGACTAATTAGTCCTCATGTACCTAAGAAGCAAGACTATCTTCTCACGTTCTTATTTTGGCCAGATATTTATAATCAACCAAACACAATTTCCTTACTTTTTGTGCTAGGTTTACGTTCAGCATTTCATATCAACAGTTCATAAATCAACACTACCAATAATTTTCAGGAAAAATAGAAGCCTAGCACTTAAAAAAATAATTTGTTTAAAACATTTCTCAATAAAAAAATTTCTACAAAATCTAATTGTAAGTAGTAACAAGTAGTGTTAGTTGGGTATTATTATTATTTGATTTTATGTGAAAATCTTGTACAGCTTTTGAATATTCAATGTATTAAACTACCCATAGAGTCTAAATACTTCTGCAAAACTAATGGCTGTGTTCATAATTACAACAATATACTGCTAATTGTTGATTACATTAACTGGAATATGGATTTTTACATGTAACATCACATATTTTTTTTCATTCATCATGCAAGGTTTTTTTTTCTTTATAAATTTGCTATTATTTCTCTTGGTCTTTGGATGAAAATAATTTTCTGACAGTGTGTTGACACGCCACTTTCACTGGGTCAGATGAGTTCTTGTAATTATGTAAATCACCTCATCTGGGAATGGGAGTTCAAGGTGGTCAGGGAGTTTGAGACAGGGATCATGAGGACTGCTGTGGTTCAAGGTTATGTCCGTGTCAGCTGTTTGAGTATGCATCTTAGCACAGGTGTGTGACTTTAGCATGAAAATCATATAAGCTGTTATTCCTCTGTAAGAGCTCCCATGGAGCATCTCAGGTTACTTGTCCATAGAGACGGGAGAGTCAGATAGAGGTATCCGTAAACTCACTTTCTGTAAACTTTTATAATATCACTAACTTCTAATTTTGCTTTTTACTGGCAATCCACTAAAGGTGCAACGCCCAGTATTTGGAGCTTGTTTCTTTCTTTTTTTCCCCATTTTTTTCTGAAGCATCTGTCAGACTGCTTGGATACTAGCAGCTGCTGTTGATTGCACACAACTACCACCTGGTTTGCTATAAGCAAGAACGTCAAAATGTGAAGTTTATGATAGAACATCTGCAGTTATGAGCACTAGAGACTCCATACTTTGGTTACATTCACACTGTGCACTATGCACACAAGAGCAATGATTCTTAATGGATTTTTACCAATAAAGAAATAATTACAGAAACTTCATCAAGGTAATGAGTTCTGTAGTGGCATTTACAGTTACAGTGCCTGTGACCTTGTCATTTCCAGTTCTAGTGCTCCTGACATTTTGCTTATCTGCCTTCCTCTGTTTCAAACATCCGACGCCATCAAGAGGACTGAAGATAATGAAGATGAAATGCAAGCATTTAAATAATCCCATCCCCTTTCTGTAACAAAGGTGGTTATTTTAAAGACCAATGTGATCAACTTGTGAAGAAATTGCATGTGCAGTGATTCTGGTTTACACAAGCAAGCCTCATCATTATAAATCTTACAAACAAAGCGCAGTGTTTTGGGACTTGCTCACCTTTTGATAAACCAGCAATAATGCTGCAAGGTTCCTTGAGGGAAAAATCAAGTCCTTATGTTATATAATAGTTAGAATCTATTCTTAAAGTATAGTGATAGGCCGTTGATTAAAAATTGTTTTATATATCTATCGAGACTTGGTTTTTGTTTAGACAATTATTAGTGTGTACTCAAAGTGTCAAATGCAATATTGTAGCACTTGTGGTGGTTAAATTTGATTAGGCTGAATTATTACAGGGGTTTTGCATGCATCTAATTTTGAATTAAAACCCTTTGCACATTACACCTACGCTCTTTATTTGCACTACTGTGCCATAGCATTTACCGAGCTGGAGTACGCTTTTAGTGATGTACTTTACTATTAAACATTAAAGTGTATGAATTAATGTTACAGCCCTAGCAGGTGCAACTGACTCCACTCAACAAACAGCACTTTGAGTATAAAAGCTGGGGAGATAAGTTGACCAGTGCTAGTGGCCAGTTTGGTGTTGTGAGTGGTTGTGTTTTCCTGCGTGGAAAAGAGTGTTTGTGATTGTTTTCTTGAGTTACAGTACTCTGCACAAGTCTTGAGCCACCCCAAATTTCTTTATATTTTGTTAGGAGAATGGGAAAGGGATGGCGCAATGGACAGATAGACCATGACGCTGCACCCCTTCAATAGTCGCTGATGATCCAGTGAGGGTTTTATAAAATAACATACAAAAATGTGCTATGTATATGCAATGCCAGGGCGTCACAGGATTTGTAATCACTGAGGTGGTAGCAGGTGACTGTGAGCCAGACCTTCTAGTCCAGCATCAATGTTTGACCTCACAAATGTGTTTCTGGTAGAAAAATCCCCATAAACATATTCCAAAACCTTGTGGAAATCCTTCCCAGAAGTGTTGAAGCTGTTACAGCTGCAAAGGGTGGGTCGATATCATATTAAACCCTATGGATTAAAAATGTGCTGTCACTCAAGTTCATATTCGTGTGAAGCAGGTGAGGGAATACTTTTGGCAATATAGTGTAGGTGTAATGAGCAAATTGCTATGATCCACCTTTTAATTAATTAATGACCTGTGGTTTAAATTAATTAGCATTCAGGTTTACTATTAAAATAAAGTGGTCCCTCACTTCCTAAATATCCAGATTTGCATCAAGTTACATCCAAGGGTAGCAGACCACAATTTATTGATCTGCTTGTGTGTATTTTGAATTCAGTTAAATTCACAAATCTGTAAATCTTGGATCAGGTCACCTGATCACAGTCTTTATACAAAGAAAACAGATATTCACTGGAGCTCACAATTCAAATTTTTACGTGTCTTTTTCTGAGTGATTTTCTTTTTGCTATACCACAATGCACTGCCACATTAGATATTGGGGTTCCCCCACTTGCCAAAACCCACTGCTGACTGTAAATAAAAGCACAGATTTTATGGACTTCTCATTGTTGGCATAATGAGATATAGTAAGACCTCCAGGTCTCCACATCAGTCCCCTGGGTGAAACTACATAAAGTGCCTGTGTGCAGGCTAGATTTAGTTAATTCTATTATCTGCCATGAAGTGCCGAAATTATGCATCATGTGGTGATGCATTATTTACATGTGTAGATGTGGGGCAGATGAGTTTGTACAGTCACATTTAAGTTCAGGAGCCATGCCTCCAGTGGCCCTATCACTGGCCTTCTGACAGGGCTGTGGGCACATGAACACTTAGCAAAATACAATAAATATCAGTTTTAAGAATGAGATCAGGACAATGATAACCCAGTTGCACGCTAACAAAATCCCTATATTGTCTGTTACCTAAATCTTATTGTAAAGAGACCTAACACAACTTGGACAACTTAAATTTCATTCTAGATGGAGGACTAACACAATGTACCATATTGTCCTTGCATTTAAATTATGTTCCCCACATTTAACAAAGAGCCATCATTGTGAGAATAGCAAAGATACAAAAGAACTTGCCTTTCATCTGAAAATTACAGTGTTATTCGATAAATGCTTGTCAGGCCAGGAGAAGTAAAACAAGCCTCACTGGCCATTTGAATGGCAGCTGGAATAAAGGCGCACACAAAATCTGAGACAGAGTCCAAGTGACCGTGACAAATACACAATCTGTAAAACAAGAAGAGCGGAGGTTTTTATGGTGGGTGTTTGAGCAGGAACGATGAAAACACATTTGTGCTTCTGCCAGTAGAGACTTTGAGTTCTCACACAGCCAGATGGCTGGTACTGGTGGTGTCTTCATTCTCCTATCTGGGGCAGCTAAAATGGATAATTACACACCTTGGTGCCAGAAACTGGCTGCTACACATCAGCTGAAGTGAATGAGTGTGAGTGCTACCCATCAGTAGCACAGTAAATGAGATATCTAATTTAAATTAGCAACAATTAATAAAGTGTTTTAAGTAAATATTTGTCTATTTTCCATTAACAGATCCAAGGTCCAGGATTAAAGATATTTGTAATCTTTCACTGAAATACTCTCTTTCTCTCAGCTGTTTCCTTTAGGGGTCTTCTGCCTCCACCTCACCCTATCCTTAGCGACCTCTTCAGTCGTCTGTCTTTTGTCTGCAGTAGCACAGTTTCCACTGACACCATGCTGGCCAACAGCACTGGTGGCAGTCATTGTCTTAGAGAGGAATATTAAATAGTTTTGATGATTTTACATCAGACACCCTTCCTGATGTAATGCTTTCCATTTATCTGTGCTTGGAATTGGCACTAGGGATACACTGGCTGTCCCCTGCCCCCTTGGTGAAATTTCACCACAAAGAAGTGAAACAAACCAAAAAAAAAAAAAAGATTCCTCAGTAAGAGTGTGCCATATTGCATCTGTACAGCTTCACTGAGCATTGATTTGACCAGTCTGCAGTGCTCCTAGATGTTTATTCCAGAACACAGTTGATGTGTTGATAATGGTGGTGCAGAGCAGTGTTTAATACATTAGTGGGAAATTTCCAATAGGTTTTCAATTGGGTTTGAGATCCAACCCCTCATATCCTATGGATGTGAACATTAATATACTGCAAGAAAGGACTCCCATAAGGAGTCATTCGATAAAAGTGATGACTCAGAATAACTTAGCATTGATTTGCAGAGATTCTTCCCTCTGAGTGCCATAGCGTAAAAGAGCTACCAAATCCCCACAGTGTAGGGATGAAGGGTTCAGGTTTTTCCTTTAATATATCCCCAGTCTGTAAACTGTGCCCAAGATCGAAATTATCTAAAGAATCAAGCACACAAACGAGTATGTTATTTCTCAATATGTGGAGTAGCAGTTGTCAAAAAACTATGTACACCACATAAAGTAGAAACATAGAGGGAAGCACAAACAATGCACTGCCACAGGGTTAAGAAAAAAAGGACTGAGCTGTCAAACGGCGTATTATAACACTGCACGTATACTCTTCAAATAGAAAAAAAAGTCTATTAGATGAAAATTCTGGCCCAGTATGTTGTTTTTCATCCTATAACAAAAAGATTTGGGCTATGTTCTATTTTAAGCATGTTTACTTGAGCTGCAACTACAGCACTGTAGGAGGTTTGTATCTATACTGTAGGCTGCAATGCTAAATCAGTCCACAGGTCAGAAAGGTGTCTCTCCAAGCCTCCGTATTGTCTGCCAGGAAGACAATTGCGCCTCATAAATAGCCTCCTACATGTGCACAATCTCTGTTATGAATTTATGGTAAGATTCCTTTTAGAAACAAAGTCCATCGAGCTAAAATGAGCTGCGGGTCAGGAGGTGTTGGATGTATTTTCCCAGTGGGAAAGGACACAGAACTTAATAAATGGCTTGTTAACCACAGGCAAAACCACATGGAAAGGAATGGAGTGAGAAAAAAGCCTGAGAGTTCACAACAAAAATGGTGCAAAGGTCAGGAGGTCTGCAGCTTACATTTCTCCTGTGGATGGCTAATAAATGAGTAGCTACTGTAAGGAGAAACAGGCCAGGGCCAAAACAAAATCACAAAAGGTCTTTTGTATTTTGGCAATATAATAGCTAGCCTGCCCAATGCAAAATCCGAAAGGGTGGAACTTTGATTTTGCAAATAGATAAATAAAATTCTTACTAACGTGCAGAAAAAAACATTTCAACTGGACCGTTTAACAGCTGTGATTTTATCCCCAGTTCATTTCAGTAATAGCACAGTGTGCCAGGCAACCAGAAATAGGACGTGTCATTCTTCAGTTCCGAAGCACAACACTTTACGGTTTAGTTTCCCAGTCTCTCAGTTACAGAGCATTTGACGAATCACCAGTCGGCCCGCTCTGTCTCAGTTATGAGTGTCTCAGAGGTGAAGCCACCAGAAGAAGACAAAAGGCTGCCAGATAGACATCATCCACACATCTGCCTGACCGGGTGTGACTCTTAATGCCATTTTATTGTGAGCCTCAAGGGAAACAGCTAATTGATAAGGTCTTTGGGTTCAAGCTGTTCTCACATCTAGTTGGGGTTTTTGCATTAATAGAGCAGTATTTGACCCTTTGGAGAAGGCGTGAAGTACTGCAAGTGTGCTCTTAATTAAAGCCGGTGTTTGTGACTTTAAAGATGATATATTACAGCAAGTGGAGTTACACTTTAATAATCCTCCAGATACACAAACTGTTCATCATTAATTGTCTTTTTTTTTTACAGCATATTCAGTGGAGTTTTATACTGTTTAACATTCAACAAGGAGGTAAGACATTATCCACAGTATTTGCAGATAATATAAAATATGATGTAACATCACCATTCGGGCGTCTGTGTCTTCCTCGTTTAGTTGCGTTCATGTCCAGTTCATGTGTCGAAGTCTGGATGTCTGCGTTTTGGTATTTCCTCTGCGTGTACGTTACCTTTGGTCACTTCCCGAGTTTCAGTCTCCTGTTCTGTGTGTGTTGCGTTTAGTTTTACGTTCTTGTCTCATTTCTGTGAGTATGTTCAGCTGCTCCCCACCTGCTGTCTGTTCCCTCATTATCCCTCTGTGTATTCATTGTCTGTGTTTCCCCTTGTTCCTTGCCGTGCCGACGTCGTGTTTCCTTTAAGCTGTGTGTGTGTGTGTCCTCCTTTTGAGTTTTCCCTTTAAGTACTGCAAGGATTTTGTATTGTGGACTTTTCCTACCTTGGATTGGGATTTATTACTTTTGGATCTTGTGTTTTTGAACATTGTAAGAGCCTCCAGCATTCTAGTTGTTTTTGAGTTCAGCGCTGTTCTCACTCGTCCTGCATCGGCGTCCAGCCCTGCCTGCCACACAGCCAACACCTTGACAAAGTCCACATGAAAGGTTTTTGAAGCCAAAAATAATCTATAAAAACAGTGAAAATGGTTACCTGATGGCCTTTTTTTCTCTGAAATCAATGCAGCGTGTTCTTTTCTTCAATAATAACCTATTTAGCTGAGTGTTTTGTTATTGTGACAACTTGTTCATTACATTTATTTATTTTTTATTTTAAATATCAGCTCTTGATTGATGGTTTTCCAGTTGTTCCCATTACTGCTGACAGGTGTTCGCATTCAACAATGTTAACTCCCTGAAGGCAAAATCTGTTTTGTGCACGAATGAATTGAGAGACATGCCGCAGACCTGCTCCCCTTTCCCAAAACTTATCGCTGACATTTCTAATTCATGTACCTCCCTTGCATCTCCCTGAGGACATCGCTTTTTCTCTCTTTTATTGATATTTATGGTGTGATGCTGTCTGGGTGCGGGGACTGTGACAGCTCACTCTCCAAAGCAGCACTTGGATTGTTTGCTGCTGTGCACAAAGCAATAACGTATTTGTCACCAACTGCCAAATGCCATACACTCAACCGTTCATCTTTTTGCGTTCCAAGTAAAAACATGTCCTACTTTCCCATGGCAGGTAAGAGATTATGTGGGGAAATGTGAAATATTTGGTAACACTACAAGCCACTGCCCACAGGAACAAGTGCCTTAGTGTTTTCATTCATGAATGTAAATCAAAACATATTAAAGTTTTAATATCACATAAAAGCGAATGAAAGCTCGGACAATGCAAAGATATGGAAACAAACTGCTGTAACTAAAAAAAAAAACAGAATAAACTGCACTGGGTTTTTACATTATTTCATGCCTGAAATGCGACAAATTTATGAACAAATACAGTCAGTGTCTCATTGTCTGAACTTATAGTACATTATGTATACAATATTCGTGCTTGTAGAATGTGTAAAATTTTAAAGGGCATGTGCTCTCAAATCAAAAGCAGCAAGTCATGCCCTTACCAGTCCTTTCTTTTCACACCAGTTGCCAAGTTAACAGTCGTATTTTGTTAATAGCCTTTGACTCCGTGCATAATACTGAATTCTTCTACAGTGAAAATGACATTTTAACACACAAGAACACATTTAAAAACTGTCAATAAACCTTGGCCCGCTTAGCTAGTGAGCTGTAGCATCATCAGAGATGACCATCCTGAAAACATGATGGAAAGACGGACAGATGGACGGACAAAGTGACACAAGTGTCTTCCTGCCTCTCGTGGACACAACAAAAAAATTCTGTTATTTGGGCAACCCGATATTTTAGATGTCAGTGACAGCACCATGAGTCTTTTAGCTTCTTACTGTCACGCAGTTGAACTGATCCTTGGTGTGGTTGTGAATCAGCACTATGTAAAGAACATTGAATACATTTTTGACTGTTTTTTAAATTTAATAAACAGAATATTCAGACAAGCTTTTTTAAAAATTAAGGCTCTTCATTAAGGGGAAGGTCTACTGTCATGGAACAGCTATGTGGCAGGCAAGATTAGGATCCCAATGCAGGACTTGGAAGGACTGAACTTCAACTGTGCTTTATTGCTGGTACGCACAGGGAAAAATACACCAAATACAGACCGGGCTGTTCTGGAGCCAGACATACATAGGCGGAAACTCGAAAAATACGGAGCACACAGAGTAAGCAGGGACATACAAATAACTGAGGAAAATGAGGGCTTAAATACACATGAAATAATTCGGCTGAGAGGACACAGCTGGGGAAAACAAGACACAGGTGAATAGAATCTAACTAATGAGACAAGCGGAAGCAAAACACAATGCACACAAGACTGGCCTACATAAAACAGGAACTGACAAACACTAACACCCAAACTAAGACAGATGAACTTGATACAGAGACAGACGACAAACAGACACAGAGACAAGCCAGGGAAGAACAGAATGCGATACAAAAGAGGGAAAGCAGACAACTACTGAGACAGGACATAGAAAGACCGGACAGACATGGCGACGTGACTGGGAAAAAAGAAAGGGACAAAAAAGGTGATAACTAAATTTTACATTACCGAAAACATAGAAAAATTTCCAGGTTATCCAAAACATGATTACAAGAACACACAAAATCAAAAGTATGAAAAACTATTAGCTAAGGACAAAGAATAAAGGCGGAACACTCAGTCGAAAGACCATGACACCCACCTCCTTCGTGACTCACCTTCCAAGAAAGAAACAGCGTGATCACATCTCCCTGCACTGGCTTCTGTTCCATTTTAACGATCCAGTTTAAAATTTACTACTGTACTTGCTTTTAAGTGTCTCAGTGGTTTTCCACTATACATTCCTACATTATAGGAATGTCAATGAAGAGAGGTCTGCAAACCAAATTGCTCTTGAAGGTTCCTAGATCCAGGCACAAAAACAGAGGCAGCAGAGCTTTAGTGGTGGCAGCTATTAATGTTTGGAACAGCCGACCTGGTAAGCTCAGTTAGCTTAGGATAAATGGATTCTAATTTATTATCAGAAAATTTGCTTACATTGTGGGTTTTTGTGGTTGCAGGTGCAAAGCACAAGCACCGACAGATAGGCATGTAATGTACTCACATTTATACAGCACTTTTCTAGTCTGGCTACTCTAAGGACTCTTAATCCAGAGGTAACCCACTTCAGGTACCCTGGAGTGAATTCAAACATGCACCCTCCACACACAGACACACACACACACACAAGACCAAAAAAAACAACCAGGATTTCATAACAGCCGCAGTGTGCAAACATTTCTATAACCAGTAAAATAATATTTGTGTATTTTGGGTCACTTTAGGAAAAGTCATAAGATTTCAGGCTAAAAGATTGCAATTTAAGGTACTTTTGTCAAACAATATGTAATGTTTGTAACACTACTGAAACCTGCTTGTTCTTGCTTTTTATCTTAGCGTTTATTGTGCAGTCTTATTCATTTCTATTATTGTTTATTGAGATTTATTGCTTATTTCAGTGTATTTATTAGTCATTTAGTAACTGTGAATTAGTGTATATGTATATTTGGCATAGCCTGGACAGCACTCTGGGCATATGGGTTTGTTTTAATTGTACTAGAGAAATAAACTTTGACTTTTTGTTTTCTTAGACCAGCAATTATTTGGTGAATAAAACAAATCACACACAAAAAAATTAAGAAAATAGGAACCAAAGAGTAATAAATTACAATTATTCTTTAAAAATGCGGATTTTACATACTGAAATCATATTTACTCTGGCATCTATCTTGTATACATCTAAAATCTTGCACTGATAAATTAAAAGTCGATATAGTTGTATTAAATGGGGCTATTGTCTCTTTGGCACCTTGCATATAACAGTATTTGGCAGAAATACTTAAAATAGAATCCGAGCCATGAAAATGTCATTCCAGTGACCCAGGCATCTGGATTGGGGAGATCATGGGGTTAAGCCTCATTATTGTGTGTCTCCCACAACACTGAAGCCTTGTCAACAGAAATGTCTGTTCCATTCATTCATGTCTCTTTAGGGTACAGACCTAATCACTGAATACATTAAATGCGATTGGCTACATTTTGTGCAGATATATCTAACTTCTCATATATCTCATTCCCGACTGAGCCAATTTAATCGGATGGATGAAAATGAGAGCGCCGCCATGCTATCCTAATAGTTTGTGCTGTTATGTCTGATTTGTCCCTCAGTGGCAGCGAGAAAGCATCACATGTTGGAGGTGCCTGGGGTTGGGCAAAAAGCTTCATTTTTGCCAGCATTACACTGAGGGCAGTGAAATCACTGAATGGAATACACCTAATTGGTATTTCCAAGGGTGTAATGGTGTGGCACTGTAGCTGTCCAGTCTTGTCTATTTTCAAATGAAACGCATTGTTCATTTTGAATCCCAAAACAACCTAGGATCGGTAAATGTCGAAATAAGTGGTTTTTGTTTTGCACTTGTAAAATTAACCAAGCCAAACATTTGAAATGTTCAGACAAATCAAACTCTCTCACAGTTTTTTTAATTTATTTTTTTACAGTCAGTATGTTTTGTGGCAAATGCCTCTTTGCTCTTCTAATGTTTCATTGTTGCCTGGTAATACCTTTGCGGTGCTCAAAGATTTAACTGCCATCTTCAAGTAATCCCACTGCAACACTGTCCTTGATGTCCATTTCAGGACATGTGCAGCTAAACTTTGAAAGGGCTTTATGCAGTAGTTTACTGCATTTAATCACATGTAAGTTTTTGGGACACTAAAAAACATTTGAAGTATTCTTGTTTAATGAAGGTCATTTGCTTTAAAGAATCCAGGGCCCTTACCTGGCACGATAAACACAGGTGGACTATTGAAAGGTAATTTCCTTTTCTATTCCAGTATAATTTCTGAGGAGGCACTGAGTTGGTGACAGCTACAGTAACACTTGGATGGATGGATGGCAAACTGCCTGTAGTGGGGTTATACTGGAATTTCCAGATTAGAAATACGAAATCACTAAAAGAAATTCATTGATATATTTATTCACAGAATTCTCAACTCAGCACTACATGATGATGATGGTATTGTACCTCAGTGTACCACAGTTTTCCAGTAACCTGGGATTGGCTAGGGATTCAGGAGCTACTAAAACTGACTCAAGTATCGGGTTATTTTTAAATCATTGTCAAAACATTCACTCATGATTTTCTGTAACTAAAAAAAGGGAGACGCTCATTGGTGAAATATCTGTTAGACTGGTAACAAAGGGCTTTCAGTTAAATTACTCAATGATACATACACAAGGCAGCAAGCTGGCATTCAGAACAAAAGCACAATTTTGTACTTTTTTGTGAATTTAGAAGCAGATGAATTAGATATGCTGAATAGCACAGAAGTGGAAGGTGGAAAAAATGTAGAATTAAAAAAGATCCAGTGTGTCACTGAGTAAAACAGTTTAAAATCAATGTAATGGCTCCTTTTGCTCCTTGTAAAGGCTTTGATTTAAATCATAATGGAGAAAAATATAGGCTCATGCTGTGATTACAATTTGTAGGGATTTGAGCTGACATTAATTTTGGATTTTTTACCACGATATTACAGGTTAGGGGACTAATGAGCGCTACGCATGAAAAAGTAACACATTTGTGTGCTTGAAGCTGTCTGCCCTGAGCTGCTGACCCTGATTTGATGCTTGGGGAGTTGAGTGTATCTTATTCTCAACAGCACTCACCTTCCCAACCTAACAACGACCCCTTACGCTCTCCACAGAGCCACGCTGAGCTTTCAGGTTTCATAGACAGTAATAACTGGGCTGCCATGTTGGCAGGCTCCATTGTTCTCCATCCTTAAAATCACTGGTGGCCTCTTTGGCAGCAGTTAACAGGTCTCCACAAAGAGAACAGGCTTTTTCCAGATTGCTCTTGTCAGACTCTTTACTACTTTATGTCGTACCGTATGGTCGCATTCAGAAAAATTATTAGCTAGACATAAATTTGATGTTGCTGTCACTGTTCCTGTTGTTGAGAAAATTGTGTATTTTAGATTTTTTGTTTTATTTACAACTGAGACCTGTACTAGTGTGATTGTATACGTCCATTAAATGGACAGAACTTCAAATTAAGTGGTTTACTTTTTTTTTTCTCAAAAACAAAAAGGACTATTACAATGGAGTGGTTTAATATCATTTATGAAAGAGGCCTCAGTACAAGTTGACACTGTTCTTATCTGCTCAGAAGAAATTATTGGCCTTCTCAAAATCTGGTGTCAGCGCATCTGTGCAGCACTAAGTTTCACAAATCCACCTGCTACAATATGAAAAGCATACTTGATTTAAATTTGGCCCATCTATTCCTGATAAGTGTCCTCATTGAGCAGCGCTTCATGACTTTCACTGCAGATGATCATCTTCTGGAAGGGTTAAAAGGCCATACTCCGGGATGCATTCATGATGCACCATCTTTGGGCTTTGAAACTTCTGCTTAAAACTCCTGTTTGGTCCCTGGTCTGTAGTTGAAGACCTAAAGTGCAACAAGAACACTGGAAATCGTAGGCAAATGTAATGGATCCTAACAAGACTTCTGAAGTGCAAACTAAAAATAGCTGCCACACTGAAAGTGTTCCAGATGTCTGTGAAGACATGGCCTTGAAGGAGATCAAAAACTGGTGGTTTTTTTATTTTTAAGGTAAAGCCGTAAAACATTTAGAGTGCACTTTGTAAGGTATTTAGATGTGAAAAATTTGAAATCATCTGGAACCCAGTGTGTGTGCCAGCTATTTTCTTTTAGATTACAATGGAGCCGCCTGCTCTGTGCACTGAACTGAAACAAAACAGGCTATAAACTAAAGTGACAGAGCTGGCATTGACTTTCATGTGAACAGAATTAGCTTAAGTCTGTGCAATATATTCCCCTCATGTAAGCTTCACTACAACCTCCAGTGGTACCTCAAAGTCCAAAAAGGGGCATGCCTTATATCATTTGGAAATCAATGCCAAACTGCTGAATTCAAGACCAGTGTCAGTCAGCTAGACAAGTTATGTTCAATCAAATTCATCTACATAATTCAAAAATAACCCCAGACCTGCAATTTTCATTCATGCGTTTAAGCAAACTGTTTTTGACGTTTCTCACATATTTCATCTTCTTTTTGTGTGAGTATATTTTTTATACTTATAATTAATAAGCAATATTTTCATATTATAGTAATAAAGAATATTATATGATTAAAGTTAAAAAAACATACTGAGGTAAAATAAAAAATGTGAAGCTTGCACATAACTGATTGAGCAAGACAAGACAGTGCTTACTGTAGCTGTGTCATCCTGTATTTGTTTTCCAGCCATGCCACGCAAAGCACAATTAATTTCACTGCTTGTATTAATAAGCATCCTATATTAATACAACAGGGGGCTACATAAATAGTCACAGCATTGTAGCGTAGCTAACGGGGTCTTATCTCAGTGTGTAAAACTAACACTAAATTTATCTCAGTAATACACATACACGATGGTAATTGCACACATGTAGCTGTGCACAGGAACAGACCGAATTCCTGAGTTAAGAGATGGTGATTTTGCAATAGCTTGATGAAGCATGTTGAAGAATCTATTCCCACAGGGCACTTTAATTAGCATGTTAAATATTACAATATGGTGCGATATTAATGTCTCAGACATAGTGCAGTCCCCCTTTCCCTTCCTGTTGTGTACAAAAACTTCATGCACTACAGTACATGTATGTTTGTTCACATGTTTGCGTTTATGTGCATAAAATATGGATTCATGTGTTTGTGTATATAGACTGCTTTTGAGGATTTATTTCATAGTTCATACTAATCAGATGTTGGAAACATGTCTCATCCAGTTACAGCAAACTGCGAAAAGCACTACAGAAAATGAATTATTTATTTATTTATTATTTTGTTTTGGCCCTTGTGAAATTTGGCATCCTGACTTGGGATTGGAAAATAGATGGTTCTGGAAGTGATTCTGTGGAATGACAATACAGTCTACTATCCAAGGCCTTCAAACAGCACTGATAAGACTTTTTTTTTTCTGACTGAGTTGTCATGAGTTGACTGGCTTCATTGCTCTTGTATCAGCAGCAAAGATGCACAAGCTGTTGACAGCAGAGGCAGCCAAATATTATGAGTCAGTATATCTAAATATACATCAACAGTGACCAAAATAGATCCTGGTTTGGAGTGTGACTGGAAAAGGATGACGGCGTACGTTCGCTGGGGCTCTTTTTCATTATTTTCCCAATACGCTGATGTACTTACAGTACTGCTTGGCTTTTCTAAACTTCATAAATTCTAGAGAGACTTTAAAGTGAAAATTAAATCCTGGTGGCCATTATTATACACCTAACAAAGTCTCACGAAGTTCTTTATAAACCTGTAGGCTTAGAATGTACTGTATTCAAACAGCTTTTCACGCGTGCCTCTGCCTTAAACATGACACCCGGGCTCAATTTGAATGTGATGGCGCGTGAAATGACATCAGATAAATTATTTAACTACTGCAATTAATGCATGTACTATACTTTAAAAAGGAAATGCTGCACTTTTAATTCAATTAATTCTAGCAGTATTATTTAGCATTATTTTATTTATATTTGCAATGTGCAAAACAAGTGAGTAGATATGAGCTTTTGATTTTGTTTGTGTCAAATCACAGCAACAGTCACCTTGAGGCGCTTTATATTGGAAGGCAAGTACAGAGAAAACCCCAACAATAAGACGACCCCCCTCTGAGCAAGTCTTTGGTGAGAGTGGGAAGGAAAAACTTCCTTTTAAGAGTAAGAACTCTCCGGCAGAGCCAGGCTCAGGGAGGGGCAGCCATCTGCTGTCACTGGTTGGGGGTGAGGAGAGGGAGACAGAAGACGTGCTGTGGAAGTGAGCTACAGTACAGATTAATAACTAATGATTGAATGCAGAGTGGTGTATAAACACATAGAGTGAAGAGAGGTGAGTGAAGAAGTGAACTCAGTGCAACATGGCCTATGGCAGCATAGGCCTTTTGCAGGGTAACTAAGGGAGGTTTCATGGTTGCCTGAGACAGCCCTAATATTCTCTCGCTTTCTAGTCCCTGTCAGTACTCTCACTGCAGCATTTTGGCTCAACTGAAGGCTTTTCAGGGGGTTTTTAGGACAACCTGATAATGATGAATTACAGCCTAGAAGTAATAAATGCATGAACTAGTTTTTCAGCATCACTCAGAGACAGGATGTTTCGAATTTTAGAGATACTGCACTTAATGCAAGAAAACAGTCCTATATATTTGTGCATTGAAGGACATATCCTGGTCAAAAATAACTCCCAAGATCCCTCACAGTGTTACTGGAGTCCAAGGCAATGCCAGCCAGAGTAAATTTACAGTCTAAAAAACTCACTGGAACAGGAAATGTTAAACAGGGTTTTTAATAGTGAACACAAGTAAGTACAGTATAGCAGGTTTGAGTATTGCAGCAAGTTTTAAGGTAATCAATCTTGTCTTTTCTAGGTTCAACACAGGTGAGGTTTTCTTTGGATTCCACAGATATAGCCACTGGTAAGTTTTCTCGAACAGGACAAAAGTGAGACAGGAAGACGTTTTTTCAAGACAGGCAGGGTGACGCACTGGGGAGAGATCTGTGATGGAGGAGGACAAACAGGATAAGTAATTCCTGCAGGCAAAAAAAATCTCTAAGCTATTGTGAGGCCTGAGTGACTCGACAGCATTGAGTTGTACAGCAGTTTAGAGATGAGTGACAATGAGAGCCATAGACCTTAGATGAGTGTAATGAGGGACAGGTGTGTCAACTGAAGCCTAGGCAGCCAGATAAGTGGAGATAATCCCAAAACACACACAGAGTTGAGGGAGAACAGACAGAGCGGGTAGGGGAGAGACAGAAAGATGTTGGGTTCACACCTAAGGGGTGCACTACGATGCAAGATTAATGGCTTAGCGAGCTATGTTGAGCTTAAAGTCAGAGTTTTCTGTCATGAAAGTGGTTCTCTTTTTCTCTGGCTTAATCACCATGGTAACTTAAATTGAGCACAGAGCGTGTTTGGCAGTAGGTTATGTTCCAGGTTTTGGTTTAAAATCCACTGGAAGTGCAACATTTTAACTGTGTCTTCTATTTAGAGTGTGTTTTAAGTGATTTTGTGCTGGAGGAATATGTTTTGTGTGTGCAAATTGTTAAGCTCTGCCGTGATAAAGCCACTGAATAAAGAGCAAACTGTGCTGCATTGTCACAGGGATGTGCAAATTATGTATTATGCATCCAAATTATGTATGAATTACGTGCTAAGTTTCTTACAGTGCTGGAATTGCAGCTACTAGAACACAGAACAGACTCCAAGAATACCTGTTCAATCAATAAAACTGATTTCCTTTTGACCAAAGCAATTTCCATGCCTCCTTTATTAGGCTATGGGACAGTGAACTTTAATGTCTGAATGTACCCAGTTTCAGAGCTGTTTCATTAGAAATAAATAGCAGCACTTAAAGTGAACTTGGCAATAAGCTAATCTACTTAAATGATTTTTTTTAATCACCAAATCACTGGAATAATGTTTTCCTGCAGCATTAATCTCTTGTCTTTTTTGCAACAGTGTTGCATTTTACTGTCTTTTTTAAATGTTCTTTCAGAATTTTTAATCACCATTTTATCATCATCATTTAATGCATCTGACTGACTGAGTAGGCAACACTCATTTTGCACAAAGGAGTCACTTAGCCTGTGAAATGTTCCTTTTTAAAATTTTTTTTTAGCCTAAAGCAGAAAGCCTAGCTTAACAGTGAACATTGATAATCACTTTTGTTATGCCCGTTATCTCCAGCTGGGTATTTTGGTTTTGTCGAGCCAGCTAATGCAAGAAAGCCTGGCTGTGTTGAATAAATGTGTTATTGGGATTAAAAATCTATTTTTCAAGGGTGACTAGGCCACGATGACAGCAGACATAAACATAAACAATCTCACAAATACAACAGACACAGTGCAAGTGGTAGATGATTTCTCAAATTTTACCCACATTTTAATATACAACTTATATTTTTGGAGTGCTGCTACTTTCTTTTGAGTACTTCTTGAAATCCTAAGTTGCTTGAAATTTTCACAATAATCTATGTAAAAATGGAACAATAGAATGAAGTCAATTGGGAACTGCACCAGAGAAAAAGCTGATGGTGTGTGTTTGAAGCTGCAGGACACCATGTATTAGTTTTTTTTAAATTCATGCTTGGTTATGGATCCTGGAGCTCTGAGTTCATCTTCTCTCAAGTGATGCTCAGTGCTCGTCATACTTGTTCTTTATTGACTGTCAGAATGATAGCAGTTTTTGAATAGCAATCAAAATGCACAACCACAATGCAGTAAGTTTAAAAATTGCATCATTAAATGATTGACTCATGCAGGAGCTCACTGAGTGATAACACGACTGCGCAACCAAGGGGTCAATGCTGGGTTGCTAAATGCTAATATACTCATGGGCCCTGCAGCTGTGACTTGGGAATTAGGAACTTCCACTCACAATGATGTGTGCATGACCATTTGCTTTTGTTTTTTTTTGACAATCCATGCTGTGACTGCAAAAGACCCATTGAGTTCAGTGGGTCGGGGTGGAGGTGTGAAAGGTGAATTTGATGTTTATATTCAAATTCTGTGTGTATGGAAGATAAATCTGGATGCCTTAAATCTAATTTCTCTCTAATTGCCAGCAGGGGGTGATCCTCCTGGTTGCAAAAAATATCTGATTGTATAATAGTCTGTTAGAAAACAACCCTCTTTCTCACTTGTTCAGTCACCTCAATAAACAAGTTCCTGATGGGTTTGGAGGACTAGCAGCTCTACTCTAAGTCCCTCCACAATGACTGAGCTCCACACGTTATCAATGAGGGCGAACCCAGCCAGGAGGAAACTCCTGGCCTGTATCCTCAATCTCATTCTTTCTGTCACTACCCAGAGCTCGTGGCCATACTGTAGGTGGGGGTAGGAACATAGATTTCCCCTGTAACTCGACAGCTTTGCTTTCACACTCAGCTCACTCTTCATCACAATAGACTGGTACAGCACCCGCATCACTGCAGACACGGCATCAATCCATCTGTCAATCTCATGTTGCCTCTTCAGGCTGCAACTGGGGCCAACTGGGCCCCATGCGCTAAGGCTGGCCGCCAAGCACTCTCCCTTGAGCCTGGTTAATTGAGTTATTTTTATACCACTTGTCTCATTTTATCTCTTATCACTTACTACCAATTGTATACCACTAAAATCCTTCTCTGAGGGAGAAAGAACACAGAAGAGACAGATAGAACTAACATATTATCCCTTTCTAAAAATCCTTCTCAAAGCCTCAACTTAAGATGTATTTATTTGAAGAAGTCCATGCTGACATATAACTGTCTGCAGTTCCCAATCAAATGCATTCATTTGAATAGTTTACTGATAAACACTTTTAATGCTTCTCATAACTCTACACTGGGTTGTTGCAAATGAAGAAAATGCCATTTCCATTACTCAGTCACAACCCCAGTCCATTAGCCTGCAGTGATTCAGATTGATGTGTAAATTACAGGGTGAAGTGTTCAAGTGTTAAACATATCTGCAGTGTTGGGGCTGTGTAAATGAAAACACGATTCTTCTTTTATGCTAGTGAACGTCGGGAGAAAAGACCTTTCCTCATCGTCATCTCTTTCTACCATCTATCCAGGTGTGAAAACACAAAATACCTGAGCAAAAGTACTGTTACATTTTAAAGAAATTCCACTCGTGTAAAACTTAAATGACTTTTGTAAACATTTACTCAAAAGTGAAACAGTAGGTCAGTCAAATGTACTCTGAGTGGACTTTATCCAGAGGCATGGACATCATTAGGCCAGTTACCCTTTACGCAACCAACGGATCAAATAACTACTGCCACTTCAAACTTAACTCAATCAATAAATTTGGTCTGTTGTGTTTTTTTCTTTGCCTTTTAGAGTGGTTGGTGTTTGTTTTAAAATGTTAGTCCAGCCAACTCATGCAGTTTAATATGCTGCAGCTAACTAGCTTAGGTCTGTTAGATGCAAAGTGAACAAGCCTTAGTTAGGTGTGTGGTTCCTCACTCATAGAACCAACGGGAGCAGCATAAGGAGACTTTGAAAGGAAAGCCAAATCTCGTCTACTGATGCTCATTCTTCTGATGTTCTGTTAGTGCAAATACCACAAAGCAAGCCATGTTATTTAACAGATAATTCATGTAAAAAGGCTCCCAAAGAGGCGTTAAGCTTCAATGAATAATAACCGTGAAAAGTGAGTTTAAAAAAATAGCATGACCCATACAATTTTTATGAAGGGTGAAGATCCAAAACCTTCCGCGACTGTAAACATGCTATTTCTGTTTGGTTGGGATTTCAACATGGGGGTCTATGAGGACTGACTTGCTTTTGGAGCCACCCTTGGGTGGTTTGAGGAATTTTAGTATTTGTCACTTTTTAAGCCCCAGAGGGTCACTAAATGACAGATACTGTATACCTCCTGCATACAGCAAAAATATATGTTTTGTATAAAACAATCAAAATGACATTAGTTTTCTTCCTTTCAGTTTTTCTCAAAGAGTACAAGGACTGTAATGTTCAGAGCAGATGTGTACTACAGCATCTCAAAAAACGTGTTTTTAATTTTGATTCATTTTGGCTTGTAGCTCATGAATATCAGACATCTGGTATCATAAGTTATCAGAATATTTCATTTCAAGTTTAAATGATCATCAACACCCTCCACAAAAGTTCATTTTTGAAAAGGCGGGCTGTTCACAAAGTGGTATGGGAAGCAGGAAGGCAAACGTGTGGTAAGAAAAGGTGCACAAGCAACAGAGATGACCGCAGCCTTGAGACGACTGTCAAGGAAAGTTTATTTAAGAGCGCTCCTGAAACAGAGACAACATCAGAAGCATTTTTCCGAGCTAAGGAGAAAAGGAACTGGACTGTTGCTCAGTGGTCCAAAGTCTTTTCAGACGAAAGTAAATTTTGCATGTCATTTATAAATCAAGGTTTTAGACTCTGGAGAAAGGGTGGGGAGGTATAGAATCCCTCCGTTTGAAATGCAGTGTGAAGTTTCCACAGTCTGTGGTGATTTGAGGTGCCAGGTCCTCTGCTAATGTTGGTGGTTGTTGGTCCACTGTGATCTATCAAGTCCAAGTCAATGCAGCCATCTAGCAGGAGATTTTAGAGCACTTCTATCCTCTGACAACCTTAATGGATATGCCAATTTCTTTTTTTCAGCAGGAATTAGCGCAGCAGGAATTACAGTAGCCCATGGTCCCAAAAGTGCTACCACATGGTTTGCTGACCATGTAATTACTATGCTTAATTTGCCAGCTAATCGACCTCAAGTGAACCCCACAGAGATTCTTTGGAGTATTGTCAAGAGGAAGATGAGAAACGTGCAATGGAAAAACACAGACGACCTGAAGGCTGCTATCATAGCAACCTGGACTTTAGTGATACTTCAGCAGTTTCACAAGCTGATTGCCTCCATGCTACACTGATGCAATGATTCATGGTAAAGTAACTCCAAGTACTGAGTGTGGAAAAGGAAGTTTTTACATTTCTGTATTTATGAATCTTAAGAAATCGTCTAATAATTTGAGATTTCTCTTTTTCATGAGCTATAAGCCATGATCATCATGTCAGACGTGCTAGTATGCTATTGAGTTTCAGTTGGTTTAGACTGAAAGCATGAAGTCATTCGCTCTAAAACTTTACGCTCTAATTACTGTTAGAATCTGACATTCCTAGAGTTTGCTGTGACATTCCTTGAACGGCAAGACCTCAAATAATCTTTGGCTTAGTTCAGTTCACAGAGCTATAGCATTTTATGTCTGTTTACTAATCTTGTCAGTGTGATTGCAGCACCATGACACAACTGAAGCTAGATCAGTCTTTTGTGCACAAAGGCTTGTACCATTGTTTGCTCCACAATGCTTGGCAGTGTGCATCATTCAGCTGCATTGCTGAGAAAATCTTCCCGGCTAGTAGCAACAATGGCGATACACACGGCTGATCTGATTGCAGCGCAGGAGCACTCGCTTTCATCTGTAATGCTGGAAAACAGATCATGTAGCTGCAGCTCTTATCTTAAAGATGGATGCTGACAGCCAACACAGGCTCTGTGCGCATCTTCCTGCTTTCTCCCCTAATCTTTATTTTCCTTTCATGCCCCTTTTGCCCATTGCTGTTCTTCTCATCCTCATTACTTTTCTCTTCCACCTGTCTCTACACCTGCTTCTTGCGTTACTGTGCATTCTCTGTAAAGTGCCTTTTCTTATCAGTAACATCTGGCACTTGTTTATTTTCCCTTATTTCCTTCTCTCTTTTCAGTCTTCATTCCTTCCTTGTATCCAGACTACTCATCTTTTCCGTCCTCTAACCTCCCACTCTTTCCGCCCATTGCCTCGGCCTCATCCTGCTCCCTTTCTCACCTTTCATCCTAATTCAATACCTTTCCCTCTCTCAACACTGTTTATCACCTCTCCCTTACACTTCTATCCACACCCCATCAACCCATTTCTTATTTTATCCGTCTCTTCATCGCAGACTTCGTCCAGCTCAAAGAGTCACATGCAGACCCCGTTCCCTGATCTTGAGAAGATAGCTGATCCCACTGATGCTATTTTAGGACCTGTCATGCATACACTCCACCCTCTTCCCTTCCATGGAGAACTGGCAGTCACAAAGAGAGACATGAAACATGCATTCTTCCCTCCCAGCCAGACATTTTCTTCCTGACTGTGACTTTGAAATCAGTATAATTAACTGTATTGTCCGGGGATGAGCTAGTCTGGCAGAAATAGCATATTTCTCTCCATATGCTGTTTTGAAATAGATGATTTAATTGTCTTGAAGTTTTGTCAGAGAACTTGAAGTAGGTAGAAGAGAACCTTTTTTTGTGTTTTTTTTTTAAACATTGCATATCTACATCCTTCACTGAGTACATAAAGGTCACCATAATTCTCATTTCCTATAACTGATTAGTCTCTGATCAAATCCCAGTGGGCACTCCAAGAACTAAATCATCACTATAATAGACATTAGCTACACGGTGAATGGAAGTGTCCATAGTGCAATAGATTACTTTATAAAGACTGGGAGATTGAGGCATTTTGGAAATTTTACTGAAGGCAGAGACCTTTACATGATGAAGCACACAAATTGCTTACATACTAATTGAAAACACCATAATGTCATGATAATGTACAATATGAACCTTTTTGTATTAAAATGCACTGTGGATTTCTGTGTGTGTGAGAGAGTGTGTCTTTACGTACCTGATATTTAAAGTCCTGCCTTGCCCATCTGCTCAACAGCCAGCATTATCACTGGCATGCCTGTTCAGCGCCATCACAATTCCTCATTAGCACAAATTGTGCAGCGGGATGTTTACCTCGGCTACAGGTCGTTTTTACTTGTCATAGCAGTAAGAGCACAGGTGAGAACATTAAAGAAGACTGCATTCTATTTGTAGCTGAAGCATGTTTGGGGACAGTGTGTACTAAGCCCACTGTCATGGTTTTCCTGGTATACCTGATGGAACAGAGCCATCAGGAACCATACTTTTTCACCTGTAATTCTCCTATTTTGACATGTCAAAATGGCAGGCGTGAAAGCGGCTCAGTTAATAGGGAGAGCTGTGGTTCTGGTGGTAGAGTTAGTTATCTCCATCAGAAGGTCAGTGACCTGATCCCCTGCTCCTATGGCCCATGTGTTGAAGTATCCTTGGGGATGATACTGAGTTTCCCCCAATGCATCCATCAGAGTGTGCATGTATGTAAAAGTGCTTAGGTGTAGATAAAAGCACTGCATGAATGTGTGTTTGTGATTGGGAATGAGACATGTAATAGAAATGTCCTGGTCCTGGGTCTTCTTCCCGGTGTTTTGGGCAAGCTCTGTTATTGTTAAATATCTTCAGTTTGCTTATGGTTTAGATGTTTCACCTTTTATACCTTTCTTTAGTTCAAATTTATTTCTCTATAATTTTTTTCCTCTCTTGGTTCTGTCTCTTTTTATAATTTGTAATTAGGCAGGATTCTAACTAGCGCCTGACTGCCTGCTGAGGTACTCTTGCGCCGGGCTGAGAATTTCAACTGTTAGCTGCGTGAACAGATCGCCGTCACCACAGTTAGCCAGCTGTGTGGCCACTAGCACCGTTTTATTCTAGGGTTACATCTCTCGTCTCGGTTTTGCGATTAGGTTCAGCTTTTCTTCCAGGTGTCTCGTATTTGCTCTTGTGTCTTGTATTCCTCATTCCTGGACAGCCTTTCTTTTGAATTTTTTCTGAGTGCAGCATTAAACTGGTTTTTGAATTTACTTCCTGTCTCCCATGTTCTGTATTTCAGTCCAAATCCTGCCAGAGCCGTTGCATGACAATAAAGTGCCTTGAGTGCTTAAATTGAGTAGAAAGGTGCTATATAAGTATGAGTCCAAGACTATATGTAGATTTGCACTGTTCACTGCCATGTAGAAAAGGGGAAGCAATGCACTGTTTGACAGTTTGCACACATTGCAATGAACACTTTTTTTTTCAATCCATTGTCTGTCTTTTCAAGGCAGTGCATATTAATATTTATTCCATTCTGCAATTTGACCCCCAATATAAATTATAGTGTAACCCCAGAGAGAAGCAGTTGCAGGACTTTTTATTATCCTCCTGCCCCAATATAAAGCAGGAGGATATTGTTGTCAAACCATCCATCTGTCCATCCATCCATCCATCCAGGCATCTGCCTGTGAGGTTTTATTTGGCATATGTGTTCTTTACTCTTCAAAGATGTGCAACACAATATTTTCTGTTCGTCTGTCTATCCAGCTGTCCATCCATTTGGGCGTCTGTTCATGAGGTTTTACCTTTCCAGTCCATAGACTCCAAAACCACAAACAGTGGAGCCATGAAATTTGGCATATGTGTTCTCTACTCTTCAAAGATGTGCAACACGATATTCATATGTCCGTCCACCTCTCCACCCAGGTGTCGGTCCATGAGGTTTTAACTTTCCAGTCTATGGACTCCAAACCCAAAAGGAGTTGAGCCATGAAATTTGAATTTGTGTTCTTTATGCTTCAAAGATGTACAACACAATATTGGTCCGTCCGTCTGTCTGTCCAGGCAAGGGTTTTCTGTTAGGAAGTGGGCCTATAATGTTATCCAGATTTCTAAATTTATTTTAGATTTTCATTAATAGCGGGACAATATCCCCGTCGTTGATGGGTCTTGTTCAAGTTATCAGACTCTGGGGGAAGAAAATAGCATTATAGAGTTCCAGACTGGACTGTTATCAGCCCATATCAATCCCATACAAATGACCAGAAGGCATCCTTCTGTACCTTGTAGTTGAATCATTAGACTATTATCATCTGTTGTAATCAGGGGTTAAAGTGGGCCGGAACATCTCAAAGCTGTTCTGGCACCCTCAGTTAATGACCAATTAAATCTGATGGGCAGGTTAACGCATATTACTCTAAACGAGTTAATTTTTCAAGACCTGCAGCCAAGCCTTGCTTCCAGTGACAGTATAGAGATGCCTAATAATAAGAAAATAACCACATCCCACAGTCCACTTACAATTTCAACACATCCCCATTTTCTTCTCTTCCCCTGTGATGCATTTGGGTTGCTGATATAAATGAAGTTGCAGCTGGGATATTTTATGGAACTCTAGCATCTAACTAGAGCTAAAGAAAGGGAACACGCATAAATGGAGTAGAGTTTTAAAATCAGATATTGGATCTATAAATGATGCACCTTTCAAACATTAAAGGGCACTTTACAGAAATAAGCAAAAAACAAACAAACAAAAAAATAGAATTCAAATGACCTGGGAACTAAAATGAGTAGGCTTTCTTAAACAGGCGAGTTTTGAGTTGTGGTTTGAATCACTGCTGCCCCAA
>VUQK01006869.1:1217-14727 GCA_015106715.1 Bujurquina vittata | reverse complement strand
GTCTATATCTTATCTAAGACTCCAGGAGGGAGTTTTATTGAAAAAAAAAAAAAAAAAAAAAAAAAAAGGGATCAGCACCATGAAAAAAATACACACACACACACACACATATATATATATAGTTTGATCAAATAAAAAACTAAAGGTCAGATTGGTACTGGTAGTCACCCAGTTCAAACTCATACCCTGAAGATAAAACTGAGAAAGCAAGTGAATTAATGCCTTGAGCAACAGGCCTTCCTCCCCAGACATCTCCAGAGACAGACAGTAAACTGTGGTGTTATTGAGCATCTCCTGATTGTGTTAAACTAAATAAATCAGAGCCAGAGAAATTGCTTTTTTCTCAATGAACCTCCATGTATGGTACTTTGGGTTAATAAAAAGTTGCTTTTCAGTACTCCTGTCTCATATATGTCATAAAATATTGTCTTTAAAACATGCACTCCTTTACTGCATTTAAGTGTGTGATTTGTGTTTGTGTGACAAGTAAATGTGTGAATACTATCTCCATATGCAGTATACATGTATGTGTAGCATTCTGTTAGGTCGTGAGTTTAAAGCCATACTTTCCTTCAGGGCTGAGTGCATGTTGGTGTCGGTGTTCCGGATAGAATTCCACACTCTGTGTGTTCATGCAAATGTGTAACATGCAACACTGCAATAGTTTGTTTGTGTGCTTATTTTCAAGGCTGTGTGTGCACGTGTCTGTTTGTGTGTTCCAGAAAGAGAGGATTACGTCAACAGTTCATGTGCCCACCTTTGGTCATCCCTCAGTGTATAAGTGACATTGGCCTTAGAACTAATATCTGTACACTTTTGGGTAGAAAAGGGGATTCTGGTGTCAGGTGGGGCTCCCATTCAAGTCATCAGAGGTGTCAGACTGCCAGCCATGCCTCTGGCCAGAATCGCTCAGCACGCACACTGTTTTGGCTGTTTGTCTGCGTGAGGCGTATTCTATGTGAAGCAGATGATTTATGTGATCTCGTGTTGTTTCTTTTCCGGGCAGGTGGGCAGGAGGTCTGACCGAAGTCTAATGACTGTCACATGGTATTACATGCACACACAAACACAGTGCTTCCTGACAGGTGCCTGATGTATTAATCTCAGCAGGGCCCTCCACAAGTTGTGTTAGCTCTGGCCAGTAAAAAGACTGAACTTTTCACTGCACACTTAAACACACACCACATATAAAATGTAATAAATGTTCTTATTGCGAATCCACCTATTATCTATAATTGAGCTATTAATTAAAAGGTCTGCTCATTTTCGTTATCAAGCAACGTGTTTTTATTTTCATAAATGGCTCAATAATTATATTTCAATAGTTAGGATGGAAGTATACAGTACTGTGCAAACATCTCAAGTCACTTATTTTTCTTTATATTTTTCTTTTTTCTTTTTGCTAAGGAAAATGAAAAATATTGAAACGTGCAAATGGAAATACACGGAGATACAGGCAGAACCAGGCTCAGGGAGGGGCAGTCATTTGCCGTGACCGGTTGAGGCAGAGGGGAAGGAAACAGGACAGAAGACACGCTGTGAAAGAGAGCCAAACATTAATAATAACTAATGATTAAACCCAAACTGTGTGCCTGTTCCACAGAAGAGGGGCCCGGAAGTTGAAGGTTCTGCCTCCCGTCTAGGAACCACAAGTAAGCTAGCGTAGGCAATCTTTCTTGTAATTTCTTTGACTAGCCTTTAGGAATAGTTCTCCAGGCTTCTTGAAGGACATTCAAAGCTCTTCTTTAGATATTGGCTGCCTTTTTTTTCTGTTCTTTTGTCAAGATGATTCCACATTGCTTCAATAATGTTGGTGTGTGGGCTCTGAGGAGGCCGATCCATGACTGATTGTGTCCCATTGTGTGTTTTTCTATCCATGTACAGTATGCAGCCCCAAACCATGACAGAGCCTCCACTGTGTTTTACAGATAGTTTCAGACACTTACTGTTGTACCTCTCTCCTCACATCCTCCACACATATTCATGACAATTTGAACCCAAAATTTCAGTGTTGCCGCTGATTTTCACTCCAGTTCTTGTGTAATTCGGCATACCTCAGGCCTTTCTCCCTGTTTCCCTTCCTTAAGAAGGCCAGATGTCTCTCATGGGTCCTGTGTCAGGTCTTTGCTGTATTATTCCCAATTTTTAAAAAAAATGGTCAGTTACAAGACCTGGACTAAAAATGAGCAAAAGGAGCAGCCAGCATCTGAAGAAAAACTTCAGAAAACCTAGAGAACTATTGTTCAAGATCACTTTTTTAAAAAACTCCAAGAAAGTTTGACTCCTTGGATGCAAAATATAAAGAAATGAGGGGTGAATCAAGTACTGTAGCTCAAGCTGAGACATTCCAAAATAAAACATTACCATATATGCCTCAACATTTTTCATGTAATTTGTCTCTGCTGAGAAAATCTTAGTTGGCATTTTGTTCCTCTCACTCAGTGACAGGAGGTGCTTTATCACCCCGATGAAGAGAATAGCAGTCCAAAAAAACATCAACATACTTTTATTGGGTCTGAGCAGTGCATACAGCAGGATTCAATTCCAAATACACACGATGTGTTCAAACTGATTCTGATTTTTACCCAAATATGTTGGTTAGTTTTTGAAAAAACACAAATCTGTTCTTAAGCAGGGCTGCAAGCAAAACAAGGGGGAGGCTGTTGGAGGATTTTGGGGGGGGTGGGGGGGATTAAAACGTGAAAGGACTTTTTAATGACTCTTGAATGAGCAGATAGGGACATGCTGAACATTCATTTTGGAGCAAAAAGCCTTCTCTTTTAATTTATTTCCTTGTTGCGTCTCTGTTTTTGTCTGCACTTCCTTCCCCTCTCTCCTCCTCTTGCCTCTCCCCTTTACTCTCTCTCCTAAAGCTTGTATCGATGGGTTGGCGCATCAGTGGAAGTGTATGGACGATTGCCCTCTGATTGATTTCTGTCATATAGCCTCTCAGCACTGGGAGGCTGTTCACTGGAGATAAATGATGTTGGCACAACAAAAGCAAATAAACCTCTTCTATCTATCACTCCCTCACTCTGTCAGTTTTTTTCCTGCCTCCCACCTCCCCTCTGCTGTCTGCATCGCTCTGTTTCTGTGTCATGCTCCCTACCTGGGTCTCTCTCTGTCCTCCCTGTCTTTTTCTTTATTAGTTTCCCCTCCCTCTTGATGTCAGTCTTCCTGTCTCAGAATAAGGTTTCTGCTAGTTCCACATGTTTTTTCTCTACATTTTTGTTTATTCTCTCTAATTTCAGTCCTTTGTACTGCATCTTAGCATATCACCTGCCCCGACAAAAGGTTTTCTGTCAGGCACCTGTATTGTTCCTCAAGCTCTCTAATGCAGCGCTTCAGTGAAGTGTTACAGCCAAATTACTTAACAAACAAGTGATTAAATCTTTACGGAATTAAGATTTAAAAAAAATAAAATAAACTCCAACAGAAAGTCAAAAAGCAGCTCAAAATGAAAACTCACTCATTTTGAAGTCATTTAACCAGTTATTTTGACTGAGAATATCACTTTTAGACGTTATATCTTTAAGGCATATTTTAATAAGGAAAAGCTGCGACTAATTCTTTTGGTGTACCCACCTTCACTCAGCCTGTTTCATCTCTTCTAATTCTGTTTGGTTGAAGCGTTCAGAAATGCCTGAATGCTTCTAGTAAAAGTTAAATTCTCTTGAGGAATGTGAGAAATGTCAGAATGCATTATGGGTGCACCCATTAATCTTTTGTGATGGATGTTCCTCTGTTGGAAAGTTGAGCACTGGTGCAAAATGGAAGCAACCTCAACGACTGACAGTGACTGCTTGTGAGTCGCCCAGTCCTGTGCCCTAACCCGAATCCTAACGTTAAAATTAGCAAGACCATCACTAACGTTGGGCATATATTTTACCCGGTATAAAATTCCAGATAAAATATAGTTTTCATCAATTTATACAACACCCTATGACAAGTTTTGGAACCCTTCTTTAATTATGCAACATCACATAAAATAAAAGGTACCATGGATGACTCTAAAAAAAAGCAGAAAAATTATTGGAAAATCAGGTAATCCCTAACAGGTAATGAAAAAAAGATAATGCTGCTGGGAACTTGGTCTTTGGTCCACCCATTCTTCCTGCATCACTGATAAGTGTGGGAGAGATAGACAAAAAAAAAGGCATTTTTTGAGAAGGGGAAAGATTACTAAATTCTTTTGATTATTTGAATTTTCTTAGAAATTACCATTAAGTGATATTTATTCATTTCCATTATACTAATTAAGGCTCATATGTAAGTTCTGGGACAACTCTAACTTACCTTATGCCTTACGTGCACTCAGTAAAGCCAGCTCCTAACAATTGCAGATGTAAATTACCATTAGCTACATGTTGCTCACTTGTTAGCAGGCCATAGTAAAAGTGGCTGTTACAGGATGACAGCTGTGGATGAAATGGGGCAGAGAATGTGGCCTGACTGAATGTTGTTTCCCTTGAAAAGTTCAAACAGTGCCTGATTTAAATACACAAACACTAAATTCCACCCATAAAATATGTTACTCTCTATCACTAACGTCAGGTGAAGATCACCCCAACGCATGCCTCTTGAAAAAAACCCATAGATGTGTGTGTGTGTGTGTGTGTGTGTGTGTGTGTGTGTTTAATGTGTGCATAGATCTGAGTCGGACCTCAACAGAAACTCAGCCATTTACATTTAGTCAATGTCAGATAATTCCCTCACAACAAGCCAAAATAATCGCGGAAAGCTGATGCCATTCATCTGGACGCAGCAGAAATCACTCATCAAGTGACTTGGATGAGCCTTGCAGGCTTCCTTAAACTTATAAACAGTACAGTTTCATAACAATGAGTCACCAGATTAGTTTCATGGTCATTAGTATGCAAATATTTATGACCACTGATCAAGGCCATGAGTACTATTCACAGAGAGTTGGGGTATGGCTGTAATCATAGATGTACTCTCAAGCCTCGGTTTAGAGAAAGTGTTCCCTTTTTACTGCACATAAATGATCTCCTTAACTTGACTCCCTGTCCAGGTTGTGCACATCCTCATCAATGAAGGAGTGGCCACTGGCCTGCAGGTGTTAGCAGACTGCAGAGTCATGGCCTGATGAGGTAGCCCTTCTGTGTTGTGCCATCCACTTAGCCAGAGGTTGTTTGGTTTCCCAGATGTATAATTCACAGCAATCCTCTTTGCATTCAACTGCAGGATCTATATTGCTCTGTTTGTGGTGGGGAACTTGATCCTTGGTGTGGACCATTGTCCACCCGATAAGAATATATCAAACCTTATAGTTCAAAAGTTCACCAGGATAAAATATAAGTGGCAAGTCTGCCTGGAGTTCTGCACTGCATAAGCCATCAGCAATCAGAAGACAAGTGGCTTGAACTGATGGTAGTTTACAATATAATTTAAAACTGAATTAGTAATGTGTCTCAACCCTCGCATCTTATAACTGCAGTCCCTGGGAAAGTTGAGATTATGTAACTGAGACTATCCAAGCAAAAACAAAGCTAAGAGAAAGTAAGAGTTTGCTCTTCCTTTGAGCATCAAACCGATCTGTAGCACCATAGAGAATCAATCAGAAAAGAGGGAAAATGAGACTCTGGCTGTACTCTGTGCAATTTTCTGGGGATATGAGTTTATTTTCTGGTTCTGGGTTGGTATCACTGTTATAAAATGAATATTATTTTAGTTTTAGAGCTCAGACAAATGCTTTTTTTTGGATCCACAAAGTCAGTTCGCTTTTCATTGTTAGTGGAGAAGAGCTCTGATGGCTTCTAAAGCGACTCCTTTTTAGAAATTAGGTTCATATGATTAAGCATTACTTAGTTGTTTTCCTGATTACTTTTAGCTGACAAACAAAATTCCTACCTAAAATATTTGCCATGTTGGCGGGAAAAGATCCAGCACGCCAGTTTGGGTATGGTTGTGGTTTAGCTTAAATATTAATAACAGTAGCACATTATGTCCTAAGTGGCTTTGAACTCTTTGTGCGTCAAGCCAGACTAATTTTCCCAATAAAATTCAGCCAGTGTCTAAACATTCATTACAAACATTATGTGATTTCCTTCAAGCATGCATTTTTTCATAAACATCATTTCTCAGATGGAAGCTTATTGCATTTGCAGAAGAAATAATGCATTTTTTGTTTCCTTTTTGATTGAAGACAGTGAGAGATAATATGTCACTGAGTAGTGTGAAATTCCCACAAAGTATTTCAAAATTACATCAAATTTTAAAAGTTTTACAAGAAACAAGAAGCAAATGGAGAGGGTCGGTCTGGTTAGATGTTTTAAAAATATTATGTGTACAAGATTTTTTTTTTCTGGCCTCTATGCTGAGGTCAAGAGAACAACAATTACCGTTGGCAGTGATTTAGCATCTTGCTCAAGGACACTTCAGCGTGATAGATGCTGGTCAGGTCAGGAGTCTGGACCTGCAGCAGCCTGCTTTACATCTCTGTCTGGCTTTTAGCTGTGGGAAGAAGCTCGGTTGGTCATATATTGATCAAACTCTTCCTGGCCCCAGGAATTAATTCTAGGCAAAGATGTCAGCTGCCAAATAAAAATTCTGCATATTCAGAATTAAAGAGGCATTTTTCCCCCCTGCCTATATTGTTTGTTCAAAGAATATTTGCAAGGTTGGCACAATAGATAATGGGACTGAAGCATTTCCTCTCTCTCTAGCTTGCCCGTCTTTCTTATAATGCGGTATTATTAGTCCCTCGCAAAGCAGTGAGAACTGATGCGTTTGACTGTCCTCTTAAACAGGCTGCTTCTTTTATGCCAGCATTTTCTCACCCTTCATTTTAAGACCGTATGTCTTTGAGAGTGTGTTTATGCACTCGTGTATGTTTTGTGTGTCTGCTGGGTGGGAATGCTCATCTTACTGAGCAGGTGTTGCATCTGGCTTCTGAGACTGACACTGCATGCTGACAGGAGTTTCCATTTCTTGCAGCACCCCCTGAAGGTTGTTTGTGCCCCTCATTCTTCCTGCTCATTTCCTCGCTCTCTTTTTCTTAGACTGTCTACAAATTCCATATTATAAAACTCTGCAGTCATCTAAAAGTGCCAGAGAGGTTTGCACATGAACGGGACTTGCAGCTGTCATTCTTTTACATTACAAAAGGTATTTTGACAATTTGGCACAACTCCTAGTTATACCACTCAATTTTTCTCCTTTTGGTCTCATCTCAAATGTATAAAATTAATGTATTTGCAGAATGACGGAGAATGACAAATTAAAATCTGGCATAAACTAGCCATGGCATGTACTAACATGCTTTAGAACTCATTGAAACAACGGGGACTTGAAATACTTCAGAGTAGCTGTGCTGACTCAGGCACAGTGAAACTTTCCTCTTGAAGGCCAGTCCTACTGATTGCTAATCAAGCCTCCTCCTCCTCCTCTCCAAATGTTCAAAAAGGCTCTATTTTAGATTTTTCTTTTCATTAATAGCCACCATATCCAGACTGCCCTCTTAAACATTCATCATGATGCAAATTAATGATCCTTCTCTGAGACTCTGGTCAGTTTCTCCCAGCTCACTCTGAATGCCAGGCCATCGGTGTTCATACTCTGTTTACATTTACAACTTTAGTTAGACTGCTTATATTAATAAATGTAAGAGGAAAACCTCAAAGCACATACTGTAATTCTGTAGCTCCTGCTGATTCTACTTTACATTCTACCGTGCTTTGCAATTGTGACTACAAACAGTACACATTAAAATAATGTATTTAGTGTTAGGTAGTCGGGCTTTACATTACATAGCAGGCATTTGCATGCACATCACCAGCCAAAACGACCTTTAAAGCATTGACAGAACAGAATAAACTGATTGCCTGATAACAATACCGTTTTCTGCCCGAAAGACTGGGAATAAACGAGCTGGATGCAAATAGCTTTCCTAAATTTGTAACACAAAATGTAACAAATAAATGCGTCCAAGAACATAAATTCACTTCATATTTGGTATTTATCAGTTACATAATGTAAAAAAACATGCCCAGGATATACATGGTGAGAAAATAGTTAATGTATTAGTGTTATTCATCTGCTTTATTTGCACTGGTCTTATTTTTGGAGCGTCATTAGGCTGCAAACTGCTGTCAATTACAGTCACAGTAGTTTTTCCTCCTGACACACAGGTGTGGAGCTAGAAGGTGACAGCTGACGTGAGAGATTTTTAAACACATTCACAACAGTCTGTCATGTTACCGTAAGTATATTAAAAGCTTACAAATGAGTGTTAAACCGAACCACCGTCCCGTCTAGCTTCTTAGAGAAGGTCTCTGACTGAACACGATATGAATGAGCGAGGAAGAGAGACAGAAAGCATTGTTTTCTAATCTTTTCACTCATGTCAGCTCACTTTGATCACAGTTTGCAGTTCAGTAAAAACATTTCGTAAACATACAAGCAGAATCTTTTGCTGCAGCGGTGTGAAATACCTCCAAACTGCTGTCCTTCTGCTATAAACTTATTTCAGCTAAATTCTATACAACACAGAGCTGAGCTGAATGAATCCTGGATCAATCCATGCAATGGTACCGATATCCAATCCAGGTTTCTGGGCCAGTATCAGACCAATACCCGGTCCAAATATCGGCTCAGCGCATCCCTGGGCGTTACATGTTATTTGATGCATCGTACCATGCACCTAAATACTGATGCAGACCAGCACATCCACCCACAGCAGCTGACAGCTTCTTCCCATAGCTGGACAATGAGCCCTCAAACTACAAAAACTGCTGGAGATAAAATAAGGACCCGATCTTCTCAAATATTATGAGTGTCCAGTGGATGCAGCATAATAAGCCCAACCCAGAGAACCAGAGAAGAAACACGTGTCCAAGCTTTGACTCATTTTTTGATCTTTCATAAATCTAGCCTTCATTCCTTCATTTTGATCATTGTCTAAATACTTTTCTACTGTATGCTTGAAAAAAAATTACTTGTCTAAAAATGTCTCTGAGCTAGAAAAGGGCTTGTAAAATAAAATTGGTTGAAAGAAATACACAGCAGTGACGGCCACAGATTTTATTTATATGATTTGAAGAAGCTAAGCTAGTTGACGCTGAATGCAAACATCCACGTGAATCTGAGAATAAAGTCCTCTGTGGGCTAACACAGGTGACTAATGGGAGCCTATGAGAAAATAGAGTGGTTTTCAATCTGAAAGCATCCCAGCAGAGCAGCACGAAGCAACGGAAAATGTTGGAACGTGCAGCAAGCAGTCAGGGGAACTGGAGACCATGCAGACCAGAATGCATTGGCTTAAAAATTAAACTTGCCTCAAAGAAAGGTATAGCATTACAGCTGTTTGACAGACAAAGAAATGACAGAAAGAGAGAAAGACATTGCAAAATTCATCGTCATCTAACCCCCGATGCCCTCTGAAAAAGATAAATTTTCTGTGGCAGTAAAGGTCACAGAAAAAGCATCCCCTCTTCTTTCAAGAGCGCTTCATACATAACCAGGAACTGAAGAGACCACTTGCTGAACTTTGAGAAGAGAAGTGTTGGATGTTGCGCTAAAAAAAATTCAAATAAAATACACTTCTAGCATTTGTTTAATCTGAATATATGGCTACACAAAAAAGTTACTTATATTGACATATTTTTAGCAATAAGTGCCCACTGCACAGTGCAGCCGGTGAACCAAAATGCCGTGGCACAGTGTCCGCCGATGATGTCTGTGCAAACAAACTGTCTGTAATTGGCAAACAATTGCTTTAGCACTATCGCTGCCCAGGAGAACACTCAGCCCACTGTCTCTGTCCCTCTGTCATACCCACTCACTCGTTATCAATCTGTGACACACACAGAGGTTTGGAAAGGTTGCTTTTTAAAAATGTAATTGCTTATAGATTGCCCAGTGTTTCTATATAACTGCTAGAATGCTGACACTGTATCGACTCAGTTGTATCTGGATGACTCTGCTCACAAACTCGAGGTTAAATGGCACTTCATTTGATTTTAATTCCTCTATTAATAGCACCATTTGGAGGGTGGTCATTTATTAGTCATCTTTTAAAAGATTGCTTTTTTTCCCATCATTACCAACATCTAGTCTTACTGCCTTTCATTTTCTCTTCTGTTCCTTTCCCCGTTGCTCACAATCAGTCTTGTTCCGCTATCATTCACTTGTTTCATCCATCTTCAAAAACTTTCCCCTCTTTGTCTCCCAAATCTGTCATCTGACCTCTCACGCCTTTCTGCCAACAAAATTGAATGCCTTTACTTTACAAATGTTTTCCTCCCTCTCATTCCTTTTTAGTCCTGCCTCTATTTTCATGTCCCCTTTCTTCCCTCTTTTCATTTTCCTTGTTTCTCTTTCATCTGCTCTGATTAAACGTCCATTTTAATTGATGCTGATGTTTTAGTAGCAGTTTTGTTATGATGCTGGATGCTGCAGTCTGACAACACTTCTGGGTGTCCATAATAAAGAGCATCAACCTTGGCCTGCCCCTTAAGAGCAATGATAAAGTATTCTATACTGTCTGTAAATCTGATGCAAGACAGTAGCCCCGTAATAGCCTGCCTCAATTTATAAAATAATAATAATTTTTTCCTTCTAAGAGGTCCATGCATCAGCTACGCCTACTATAAGAAACTTTTTGCTGGCAAACCACCCAGATTTTTCTACAGGCTTGGATTTAGGACGGATTTATCAAGAATCTTGGCTTCCATTTCTGACATTTCTCATTATTTGGATGTTTTCATCTACAAGACTGATTCTGTTTTTGTTTACTGTCATTCTCAGGAGGCTAAAGATAGTGTTCGGCAGTAACGTCCCAGGAGACTGGTTCGTTCTGGGCAGCAATAATAACAGAATGCACTTTAAATTAAGTCACACATCTTGTCTTTTTTAATGTAACACAGCCGTGAAGGTTTGAGGATGATGGCTTGAAGGTTTACTTTCTTCCATAAAATTTAACTGGTCAGTTGTGCATTTACTTCTGCAAACCCAATTCCAAAAAGGTCGGGACTCTGTGTAAAATGTGAATAAGAACAGGATATACATAAGAAGCACATGTTGCTCTAAAACTGCATACGCCTTTCAGCACTGATGGTGCCTTTCCAGATGTGCAAGCTGCCGATTCCATTGGCACTAATGTACCCCTCAGAGATGCCGGTGTTTGAACTGAGTGTTGATAACAAGTCCAAAGGATGTGGTGTACATGCTTTCCAGGAAGAAGTTCACATTTGAATTTGTTTGACCACAGAACAGCTTTCCACTTTCCCTCACTCCATTGTGAATGAGCTTTGACCCAGAGAAGCTTTGACATCCAGTATTGATTTTTGGCCTCCCACCTTGTGCACAGAGATTTCTCCAGATTCTCTGAATCTTTTGATGAAATTATAGGCTGAAGATGATGAAATATTCAGGTCTTCACAATTTTATGTTAAAGAACATGATTCTGAAATTGCTCCACAATCTGGAGACGCAGTTTTTTGCAGATTGATGAACCCCGGCCCATTTTTACATCTGAGATACAACTCATGGGACTGGCACTGATTTCCCCTGAGCAGTCTGCAGTCGAGCAACTCAAGTGTTTGGGCAATGAATGTTTTGAGATTGCATGTGTGCAGATGAATAGAACAAATGTGTGGAATGGTGGATTGTCAAGAACAATCAATGCTGACATGTGAAATAGATTTTAAAAAACAAACCAAAAAAATCAGTTCATAAAATGAATTGAAGAAACACTTCTGCCCCCTTTTCTGAATTACAAACAATTCAAAGATTAGGGAAGAGTTTAAAACAAACATGAGCAATTCTGGACTCAGACAGAATCAATGTGGATGTCCATGACGAATGGTTGGAGTGATGAAAGGGCTGACTCAAAAGTAGAAACATCAAAAGATTTAAGGAAGGCTGTTGGCTCTGAAAGGTATACAGACAGATCAATATAGCCGAGGTGTTTAATCATCTCACGTCCTGGCAGGACTCTCTGTATTTGGCCTCTTTCTCTCTCATTCCATCATGCTATCTTTTTTTACTCGATCTGTTTTACTCCTTTTAAGCAGGTTGCCACATGGCCTACAATTGTCTTTCTTTACTGGGAGCCAAAGCTGAGACAGGAAACAGATGCGGTGAGTTCTGGAGAGATCTGGTATGAGGCCAGCAAGGATAATTTTCAATTGAGGCATTTAGGAAGCTTTTCACCACGACATCAACTCTTCATACTGTGAATATCTCTCTTTTGTGCTTTCTCTCCTTCCAGGTGGTTGTGAGATGGCGAGCTTTTGAGAGTTTACCATCTTATCCCCATGAACTCTCTGAAAACAAAACACTACTCGAGAATTGCTCCTCTCCCTTTACACTCCACTTCAAGCGTCTATTTCACATTAAGAGCCTCCGTCTGGAGCACCATCTGCAAACGGCTCATCGCTGTTGTCCCATCTCACCTGGAGTATTCCCGGCAGGGATGATTTAAAGGAAACAGCATAGAATTGGATTTGCAAGAAAACTGATCTTTGGTGTACTAAAAGGGATTTTTCCTGGTACGGAAATGACATGGTATGGACATGGCATTCTTTAAATCTCTTTTGTAAATCTCAACGTGCTGATGCCCTCATTGCAGCCAGCTCTTTCGCTTCCTTCTCTTTTATCCTGTCATTCTGTTTTCCTTCTTGCCTCTCTGTCAGTCATTCATTATGTTGAGAATGTGCTGGCATTTTATCAAAGCAGGAGGCATTAGTGTTCTCTGTGTGTGGCCACTCTTTTCTTTTCTTTTTTAAGTAAATGCTGATTCCCCTTTAGTGCCACTCATGAGGAGAAATTAGAGAAAAATGGAAGTAGAACAGTTTGGGCAAACAAAACCCACATCACAAAAATGACTGTAACCGGTATGCGCAAGTATCGGCTTGCCTGAAAGGGCGGTTTCTCAGCTTGTGAAAATGTGTGTGAACAAATGGGTGAACATCATTATTTTAAATATTTAGGTGTACAGGACAAATCTGGTGGCGTTATTATCAGTAGGATTGCGACAAAGCTGGACTGCTGTTTACCAGCCATGCCAGTTCAAAGGCTGCACAGCCTTCAAGGCAACAGCTTTGAAATAGAGTTGGAACTGGAGCATTTTTTGGAGAACCAAAAGCTCTGGACAGCTTCCCAGGGGCCTCATTAGGGACTATGTATGATGGGTAGTTGGAGTAAGTAGGGCACAGCTACCAAACACACAGACAGCACAAAATCATGCATGTATGTTTCTGTCTTACCCGCACACATTCATACAAGCACTTTCAGACACACGGCAGGTGCCAGGAGAGAGCCTGACAGAGCACAGATGTAATTGGCAGTAAAATGATATGTCAGGTCTTCTGTGTGCAGACAGTGTAAGGCAAATCGCAGAAAATAAATTTAGACAGATGAAAAGATAAACAAACTGGGTGTGACTGACAGAAAAATGAGTGAACTGAAATCAGTGTTTGCAGTTTGCTCAGGGTACCCCCCCCCCCCTCGGTTTAGTTGAATAATTTCAAGCATTTCGTTTGTTTTT
>VUQK01006866.1:23732-49376 GCA_015106715.1 Bujurquina vittata | reverse complement strand
TTTAAAGCACTCGGAGTGTTTGTGTTGTTAGTGCAGGTCTTTATCGCAGAGTTTGTGTTCAGCTGAGCCAGGGGGCATGTGCTGTAACCCTTTTTTAAAAACCCAGAATCAGGCTTTGCACATTAATGCTGTAAATTGTGTAGTACATCAGGGTACATCCAGCAGCGTCTGAGGTACGTGACAGATACGTTGGGGGGGGCCTCATATATCAGACAAATGAGATGTTTCCTGATGTGTTTTTTCCTGTTGTGTCACAAAATTTTCCAGAGCGAGTGTGATGAAGAGCTCAAAGAATAATTTTTTATCATGAAGATCCAAAATAAAGGCGAGGGTTCATCTGTAGATGCTGTTTGTACCTGGAGCGCGAGTCGCCAGCAATCAGGTTACCGAACTCTCCCAGGATATACCCGCCCACCTTCACCAGGTTCTCGTGGCAGGCGGGAGCTTGTAGCGCCTGCAGGTGTTCAGAAACAACACAAAAAAAGAAAGGAAGTTATTTTATGAGTCAGGTGGAAAAAGCAAAGACATCTGTGTCGACATCACACAGTCCAGCAATACAACTACGATAAAATCTGCATTTAGAAAGGTTCCTTTACTCCTTCTGAACACTCGCAGTGCTTTAAAACCACTGGTTTCCTCTGTGAGGATTCCTTGGGGATAAATTCACCACTCAAAAAACTTGAGAGAACACTTGAGAATCACAAACTTGAAGTTAACTCTGTCCAGTTAGCAACCATAAATTCTCTTTGCAAGAAGAAACTGAAACGTTCAGACAGAATAATTAAAACGAACACTTAAACAAAACCGCTCACATGATCATGACGCTGAAGCCCACTCTGAATCCCATGTGAATGTTTGCTAGGAAACTACCTGCAGGGAACTACCAGGATTTTTGCTTGTGTGTTAAATCTACGCTGCAGATATGTCATAACTGAAACCCTCCCAAACCTAATACCATAACCTATGCCTTAACCTGATGAGCTCCTCCCTTGAAATACAAATACACGGCACCTCAGTGGAGTCCGCGGCAACTGCGACTGGGCCGTGAAGTCCCAGGACTTTATTTGTTTCTGCTGCAGCTGGCTCTGCATATAAAATGCTGGGACATGACCACGAGGAAATTAATCCCACGCACATGCTGCAGCGGCTCCAGCTGATATCTCAGGCTTTGCAAAGATGCAGCGGGGCGTAAATCAGCATTTAAATCTAAAACTAGGTGTGAAAACATTTTAGTTGCTGAAATAAAACTAAACTCTGGTAACGGGGCGCTCACAGAGAGCCGTGATGCTCACCTCAAAGACGGTCTTGGCGGCGTAGCCTTGGACGTCGTCTCTGTTTATGACGATCTGGATGACACGGTACCACACCTCCTCGCTGACGTAGTCCCCAGCAATGCGAATCAGGTTCAGGATGGTGTCCACATACCAGGTGTAGTCCACGGCGTACTTCTCTGCCAGGATGGCCACTTTGAGCACCTGAGGAAGAGAAGCCAGAGGCTGAAGACGAGCGCTCACGCAGATTAAACTGAACGGTGAAATACGGTGAGATCGCGACCCACTATCTCCTCTCTGATGGAGTAGTCGGCGGTCTCCAGGTAGCTCAGCATCTCTGCCACGATCTGCTTGGCATTGCTACGGTCACACATGGCGTAGAGCAGATCCACGGCACGTTGGCGAACACTCACATCTCTCTCCGTCTGCGCAGGATACACGGGGAAGCACAGGAAATCAAGTGTGCATTTCAAAATAAAGGCCAAGCTGCCAAAAATTTGCAGTAATTTTCAGTCTTCAAAGATTCAACTGAACCAAATCTTGGATTTTTGAGGGAACTGATGACTGAATTCCACTGAGAAATCCATCATTAAAAATCCATGTGTCCAGGTGACTTAATCCATTCTGCCTCTAATATAAAATTCCTTTATTTTCATTGCTTGTGTAACATGAGTTCATCTGTGCCACAGAATCTCATTGTGGATCATTTTGAATTATATTTAATTTAAATATTTACAAACAACTTTATAAGCAACAAGAACATGAAAGATTCAAAATTTTAGTAACAGAATAATTACAACACCAGTGTCTGTGACACTACAACAATGAATCAAAGGTAACTGTATATAAAACAAATGATATGATAATAAACTGATTTCTACATTAACCTGCAGGCATTCACACAGCTGACAGACTCACCTTCAGAGCATTGATCACAGTTTCCATGTGCGTCTTCACGGCCTCGTGGGAAAACTCGGAGCTGGCCAGCGTGCACATGCTCTCCAAAGCCAGGTAACGCAGGTTGGTTTCTCTGTGCTGCAGGAACTGGCCCAGCTGGTTACAGGCTCGTACCAACAGGGTGGGCTCACTGGGAGACAACAGGCAACAACCGTCAGCCATGCGGCACAAATACCAACATCCAACAACCAACCGACCGAGCTACACATCCCAGGAATGTGGACCAGTTACAGCTGGATCTGTTTATCTGTACAAAACACGACAGAGTCGGAGCTCGGTCCGGAGTCGGAGCTCGGTCCGGAGTCGGAGCGTTTCTCTAACAGATCGAGGAACTCTTTCAGACCTCATGCTGCAGTGTCGAGTTATCGCCCATCTGTCCAGCAAATATCTGTCATGTCCACAGTTTATCAGCTTTTATTTATTGAACCTTTTTCTTTTATAACCACTTTATTATATTCAGCTTTTTCCTGTTTTATTAGAGATTATTCAAATTTGTATGAGCTACATTTTATTGTATCCACCTTTTTACATATTTTTGCTTTTTACATTAAAAATTTACTTACTTTTACATATACATTTGGTTACTGACTGACCTCTTATCGCATTATTTTCAGCTTCTGACATGTACTTTACTGTATTTTATTTATTACACTGAATTTAAAAAAATTTTAATTAGAATTTTGACTTTACTGAGCTCTGTTTTGTATTCTGCTGCTTTTAAAACAGCATTTCACTGGATATTATTTACATTTTTACACATTAAGCTCATTTATATTATTGTACTTTATTTTTTTTAATTTAACTAATCTCTGTTCTCTTACGTAATCCGGCTGAGATTTGCCATCATACTGGATTTTATTACATGCCCGTCTCTCTGCGTTCGCCCTGTGACCACCTGGCAACCTGTCCAGGTGCACCCCACCTCTCAGCCTGTGACAGCTGAGATGGGCTCTAGCCCCGCCAATGCAACCATGAATTCGATAAGAGGAACAAAATGTAGAAATGGACGCTTTGTTTAATGTGCTGGCTGCTGTGTCAGACATTCCCAAACTCTCAGGATAAATGAAGTTCATCTCACGTCAAATATGGCCGACCTGTCATGGTGGATGATGAGGGCAATGGCTTCAAACAGAACAGCGTTCTTGGCGTTGGAGTGCTGGACCTTCTTGGACTTTGGTGGCTCCTGGGCTTTATTGAGGATAGTCTCTAAACACTCAGTCAGACGACTGCGAAGCGCTGCATCCTCTGCAAAGACAAAGCGACACTTTAACTCCCGTCAAAATGGTTATCTTTTCAAGCTCATTCAATTTAAATCTTTATTTATTCATGTTGGACTCATATCTGCAGAGCAAACAGACCCACAGGAACGTATATGAACACTGTGCATACCTGGAGGAGGGTAACACTGGAGCAGGCGCAGAAGTTTGACAGACAGCCACGGTGCAGCTACAAAGTAGTACGTGTAGTCCTGAAGGTCGATGGATGCTGACGTCACGATCTATACAAACAGGATGAAGGTTAATGCACCGAAGGGGTTACGTTTGAGCCGAGTGACGCAAAGGTTCAGACAGACACCCACCCTGCTGAGCCGGGCCACCGACAGGGAGACGGAGGTCTTAAAGTCATCTGGATTCTTCTGGGCCAGAGTGGTAATGAGGCTGGTGGCTGCCGTCACCACTCCCTGCAAACAGACAAATAAATAAAGAGTTCACCGTCTGAGGGAAGCGGGTTTCAGGGCGAGCAGAGGTAAGAGACAGGAAGTGGCTGTGGTTTAAACACAAATGCACACGCTTGCTCGGACGCACACACTCCTGCAGTGGAGAGGAAACAACACAACAAAAATTCCACAATTTTTCCCAGTTTTTTTCCTCGTACATTTTTACATTTTTTCCTCAAAGTTGGTAGCTTTTTCTTTTCTCCTCTGAACTGTGAGAAATTGATAATAAATAAATATTAATAAATAACAGGATATGAGCCTGAACACGCGGCAGCCGGGGTGCAGTCTCACCAGGTGTTGGTCATTCAGCAGATGGACGACCCGTGCGGTCCATTCGCCCATGGGCACGAGGTCGGGAGACGTCCTGTTGAGTCGTAACAGACAGAGAGCCGCGCTCTGCTTCACGCTGTCCATCGTATCCCTGAGAGAAGCAGCAGCAACACAACTTCAACAACGCTGAGCGAAAACTGTTGAAATGGTTCCTATAATGACAGACCAGCTGCTTCAGCGTGAGCACGTATTCCAAACTGAGCAAACACCTGCTATTAGGTCCTCTCATCTGCACGAGAGTGGAGCACACACTGGTTTCTGAGTCAACCTTTTTTTCTTGGGAATATTCAGTATGAAACTAAAATACATCAGAATACACGGCCTGCATCCCACAGCCATCAAATTATAGTCTGCTGAGACCATGTTAATAACACAAACCATAACATCGAGAATTCCATGTTCCACGTCCATGTTCTTCTGTATTATTGAATTATTTCTGTTAGAACAGATACTATTCTTATTTTAATTCACACACAAGCATCACTCTTTATCTCAGTGAAAGTCCATTCCACCCGTCTGGCCTGTGCGGGATGATGTGATCCATTTTGACCACAATGCCACTCATTTTTCTTGCTGTACTTTTATTTCCACATAACTGCAGAGTTCATAAATACTTTGTAACCAGTTTGTGTTGCATCACATTGCAGCCACTTCCCTGTCAGGGTGTTTTTCCTCTAACTGGTTCCCTCACTCAGTAATGTCCTGTGCTGAGGCCTCAAACAAAGAGCATCAGCGCTCCTAAATACACATCCTAAACGTTTGTGGATTTCACTTCACGATGACTTGAGTTTTGGACGTTCCCAAGATGAATTTTTTTTATTTTACATTCCTTTTAAAAATTGTTTCCTCTTGCATAGTTGCATCAAACTGGTGACAGTAAAATGTTACAGCTTACCCCGTAGGAGGGTTTAATTTTACCAGACTGAGGTCCAGTTTTGACACTCAGAGCTGTGTGTGACTATGACAGGTGGACACTGGCTGTCTATGCTAGACAAACCAGTCAAAGGTTAAGCCACTTGAAGCCAAACAGAAACCCAGTAGAGTCCAGGAATAAAAATCATGGAGAGGAACAGCCTTGGTCACCTTTAATGACCAATAGTAAAAATTCCCAGCCTGGTGGAAGGTAAAATATGTTTAAGTACAAACCCGGCCACTAGGATTCTGGGAATTTCCGAGGCAAAGGCCTCGGCCATCTCTCTGCTGCCCACGTTAGCAATACAGTGCAGGGCCAGGTTCATGAAGGTGGGGTTGCGGCTGGCAAGGTCGTTTTTGATGGCGTTGTTGATAAGGCGGATGAGGTCGCTGTTGGAGTTCACCAGCACAGAGATGAAGAGGTAACCCTGAAAGGAGGAGACACACTGAAGGTCAAATTATGGGAATAAGAGATCCTTTATTTCTCCCACAAACATACACGGGAAGAGCCGGAACGCTGTTGCCAAAACATCAGCCGCTGAGGCTTTAAGCTCTGAGGATCACGCGTGTTCCAGCACATCCTGACTTAAAAACACTTCTGCTGCCTGCTGAAAGAGCCTTCCTCAGCCTGGGAAACTCACTCATATGATGGGATGTCTCATATCGCTGCCCTCTGTATGTGAGGAGGTGCACTTACAGCGCGCAGACCAGCAAAGACTCTCACCGAGCGCCACTTTAATTTATCTCCGTCCTTCATTTATTTACATAAAGATGAGGTATTAAGATTTTTTAGTTTGTTATGCAAAGATGAAACTATGTTTAAAAATAAGGTTTTAACAAATTTAAAACTGAAGTACTATTATTATCATTTATGAAACTTATTCTTGTCTTCCTTTGTTTTATTATTTGTGTAAATGAATAGTAGTTATAGAAGTTTTTCCAATTAAAAAATGCTGCACTGTAGAAGTTTGTTTATCAGATGAACAGAAACCACAGAGACGTGCGGTAACACAGACTCTCGACCTCACTCTGAGGCAGGAAAAGCCTCCTTCGTGAGCAGGTGGTCCTGGCGTTCTGTCTTGCCTGCGATAGCCCTGAAACCCGCGGCCCGAGCACAGCTCACACTCACAATCTGCTTCTCTGTGTACTTGTTGGAGCTCAGAAGGTTGACGGCCTCCATGTGTCCAAAGTCGATGTCGTGGCCCAGAAGGAAGATGAAGAGCAGCTTACAGACATACTTCTTTTTACTGTAGCCATCTAACGCCTTGTCTCCTGTACACAGACACAGACACAGACACACACACACACACACACACAGATTTTAATTTCTAGGTAAAGTGATAAATGGCTGGCTGTTATTCCAAATAGGTGAGGCATGGAGGTAAGAGCAGGGTGAAACTTTTCTCATTCAAATTAGTCAAATAATCAAAAAGTATTGAATCAAATGTTCAGAATCTACTCAGAGCCAACAGTTCAGTGTCACATTAAACACTGACGATTATTATTTTTGCATGACTGGGCGTTAATTAGGTGTCACTGTACTGTACAGGAAGCAATCGTCGCAAAATAAAAACCACAGCAATAAGAAACTGAACAAAGAACTAAAACTGCAGTCAAATGTTCCATGTGTGACAGTCGGCTCTGGTTCAGTATTACAAAGCTGGAATTGGTATCTCATGGATACAGAGTACCGTTACATGTAGACAGACAGCGTCGATTATTTATGACCACTGGGAAAGGCCTGAGTACCGGGTGGAGAGGACGAGATATGTGGATACTCCCTGCCCATATATCTCCACCCTCTCTGCCCGGCACTCAAGGGGACGCAGCTTCATTCTGCAGCTGACTAATTATAGGCAGCGAGTAACAGGTGGCAGGAGGAGAAACAGCAACAAACAAGTCAGAGTGAGGTTTCACAGGGCAACACACACTTCAACCATCAAAGCAGTCAGGACATCCCCTACCTTTAAATTTGGAGCGGATGTTTGCCAGTTCCTTGTTTATCCTCTTTACCTCTGCCTCTTTACTTTTACCTGCAGAAACAGCAACATTATTCAGCACATCACAACTGCCATCGCTCATGAATAAAACCACACAATGAGGTGACTGATGGCTCTCTCAGGAGTTTTCAAGCACCTGAGGAGGAAAGCTGCTGATGCAGTTTATCACTTGCTAAAATACAAGAATTTTCTAATAAAGCAAAGAAAATACTCTTTGTAATAGATCTTTATTAAATGAAACCCCTCATACCTATGAGAAAATAATCTCATGATCTCCTAACGTGAACACAGAAGCAGGAACCCGACTGTACACATCCTGTTTTTGAAGCCTAGGCCTAATGACAGAGGAGGATCATACAGAGCTGATCCTCCCTGCTTTCTGCTCCTTTGCGACTCGAACCGTAATTCCCAAAACGAACATCACGCTTTATTCGGTAAGCCCTGAAATCAGCGACCGCGACCATAAACTCGTTATTAAAGTGTTTACTGAGCTAAGATCAGCTGAGCAGCTCATTCTCTCAGACTTCCATCTAGTCAGGCTTCATTTTACAACCTGAGGAGTCGCCCCCTGCTGGACGTCAGAATGCAGGTCTTCTGTGTGAGTCACGTTTCAGCTACATCTTTATATACAGTCTATGACTGTGACAGTACAGATGTTTTTTAGGAAAATCTTCACCATTGCTTGCTGCTGAAAAAAGTGAAAGTGATTTATAACCTGAGTGATATGCATTCACTCACATTTCACATTAAGATTATCCAGATTTTAAGAAGGGAGCAGGTTGGCTCTAAGTGTAGTCTGAAACAGACCCATTAGATGTGGACTGAGAAATTAGCACGAGGTGAGCCTTAGCCTGTAAGTGGCTGTGACTGAACCATCAAGACCAACGAAAATACAGCATCGTGACAAATGTGAAACCAGCATTTGTTCAGGTTTTAAGCCCCACTGCCACTCAAACCTTCTGCTGGCCAGAAGAGGAGCAAAAGCAGCTGCACCAAGGCCCACTGTGAACCATGCAGAGCTGCTGCGGTTCACACAGAAAAGGTCACCGTCCAACACAATCAGTAACAAACACGGAAAAGCAGCAGCAGCAGAATAAAATCAGGGTCAGGACCGTTTCTGTCAGGTTGGGGGCAGCAAAAGGAAACTCCAGACTCTGAGTTCCTGTTTTTAAGGCTTGTCAGAACTGAATGCTTGTTTGTGTCAGAGATCACCTAAAAAAGTCTCAGAGATGGCAGCACCTGAACGACCTGCAAAAGATGCTTTCATGAATCTTTAGGACTGTATTACTGTAACTACACTATAATCACTCCAGCCCTTTTACCCAATTAAAATATATTTAACTGTCATGTTATACTGGTTGTAATTTCTTGGCCAAAAACACATTTTCCCTTCAGAGGCACGCTGGCAGCGGTCACCTGTCTGTCTCACCACAGTTTGCCACCTTATATCCATACCTGCCCACAGTAAGAGAGCAGCCAGTCCTGGCTCTCACAAACATGAATGCTCTCATTTGTGACCATCTGATAAATAAAGTGTACTCTACGCGCGGCTGCTCTGACCTCCCTGCATGAGTACTCAGATTACTGTGATCTCCTCTGCGTTAGCACTGACCGGGATTCTGACACGAACTTTAGAAACGGTCTTTTGGGGCCATTTTTCTATGTAATTACCGCCAAAGCTCCCGGCAGCGGAGCAGCGAAGGTTTGTTTATCTCTCCGCGGCGGCCCACGCCCTTTGACACGGTGACGTTAGCATCTCCGAGCTAGCAGCTAGCGTTAATTATCCCGGCAGGAAAGTGCTGGGCTAATTAACTTTAACGGTAAATTGTACCCAGACCGAGAGCAGAGGGGGCGGAAAACAGAGCCCGGACACGAAGAGGAGCCCCCGGGTCTGTTCCCCGGGGCATATGAGCGGTACAGCGGCTAGCTGAGAGCAGCTGGAGCGCGGAGGAACACAAACTTACAGTTCCTGATGTCAGAGATGAACACGGCCAGGCCGCGCATCCCGTCCCCTTTGGACACCGCCGGCATCCTGTCCCGTCCCGTCCCGCTGCTCAGGGGCTCAAAGTCACCCGCGATTTACCGCTCCTCGAACTTTGCCTGAAGTTGCCGTGAACAGCCCGGAACGCCGACATATGACCGAGGAAGGAACCAGACAGGCCGCGGCCCCTTCAGCGCAGCTACACCCTTCTCAGCCACAGGCGGGGCCGCGTCCCATACAGAGTCACCTTCCCCTGCAGTTCTACTTCAGGCCGCCAGAGGGCGCAGTGGGATATCCAGTCAGACACACTCAAACACTCATTTAGGGCACTTTTTAAATTTGATACCTGCACTGACCAAAGAAATTACAGTTCATTTAGCTAATAAACTATCTTACGCAATGAGGGCACAGTGAGGACTGAAATAAGTTTTTGTTATGTAGCTCTCAGGTTATGTCAGAAATGTGGACTGATTACTAAAGTTTTTCTTTTGAATATTTAACAGTTCAGTGTGAGCAGGTTGCTGTTCTGTTGAACGGTCTGAATGGGAGCAAAAAGCATCAACCTGAATCTGCAGCTCCTCCAGCTTCCACCGGGAGGCTCCAGCACTGAATCAGCCCCCCCTCTTCATAACAGGTGTGCAGGTTTATAACTCACCTGTTTAAGGCTTAATGCTTGCATTATAAGGGGCATGACAGGTGGATGGTGACACAGGCGGCTGAAGCTGCTAGCTGTCTGCTAGGCTTCACCTCAGCTGATTGTAGTCTCTGAACTGGACCTCTGGACCGTGTTTGTGCTGTTGGACAAAAAAAATCACTGCATGGGCTCAGGAACACAAATGAGTGAGCTCAGCGTGCCGTCCACACATGCAGCTCAAAGAAGAAGAAGCCGCATGTGAACACGATCGGATAAAATGGACTGAGGCAAAGGGGAAACTGTTCTGAGACGGATCCAAACATGGACTAAAGAGCAGAGGAACCATCCAGCTGTTCTCAGCTCAGTCCAAAGCCTGCATCTCATCAGAAGAACTGGCAGCTGGCACACCTGGAAAGGTGCATCAGTGCTGAAAGGTGGATCCAGGTTTCAGAATCCTAGAATCCTCTATCAAACAGAACGAGACAACATTCCTCTCCAAAGTTCAGCAGCTTATTCCGTAGTTCCAGATGTTTACAGACTGATGTTAAAGCAGAGGCTGCTGCACAGCTGGAAACACGGCCCTGTAACAGCTTTAGAGACGTGACGCAGCCATCAAGTTCAACACGAGCTTTTTTTTTTTTTCACTTTAAACATTTGATATGTTGGAAATCAAATGTGGATTTATGAGATTTGTAAATCATTGCGTCCTGACTTTTTTGGATCTGAGGTTTGTGTGTGTTAAGAATAAATGGTTGGATTATCAAGAGGGTCAAATACATTTCTGGGGATTCTCATTGATGAATTTCTGAACTTTAAGATGCATAATAATGAAGCAACTGTCTAAACATTTGCCCTATTTTTTTCAAGCGGACATTTTCTTCCGTGTGAAGATCTCCTCACCTGTACTGGTCTCTGTTTGAGCCTCTTCTAAACTGCTGTAATGTCACATGGTGGAACACGTATCCTCGTTGTGTGGCGTGATTATCTGTGTAATTACAGACTCAGTGTCAGACTTTATGATCTCATCCCTGCAGACATCCACAGGTTTGGACTGAGCCTGAAACACTATAAAAAGGGTAACGTCTTTGACTTTAGATCGAGCTGAAGGCAACACTGAAATATGTTCGATCACAGCCGACGTTCTCACATATTCATTTAAACCGTTATTCTTCAGAGGCCACTGTACTTGCACATCTTTAGAGTAATTTTAGGGTCATTTTTAGAGGTTCGGGTTAACATTTGCATGCCTGTTGGAAATTATATTTGTACTTCATGTGCATTATTTCATCTCTGGGCCCCAATTTTTAAGCTCTGGACAGTTTTGGGGGAGTCCCATTTCATACGTGACTGCATTTGAATTGATTTGTGAATAAACTGAAACTGTAACTATAGGAATTTGGTTGATAAATTAAAAAAACATCTATAGAAATATGATTGACAAACTGGCCAAGGTTCACTGGTATCTGAATTCATGGCCTTTTTCCCAGTGTTCATGTGCTTTTGAGGTTTTGTCTCATTATTTTGTTATTTTGGTTTCTTGCCCTTTTGTTTAATCGTTCTCAGTTCTGTTGCTTAGTTTAGTTCCTCCCTGTGTTGGTGCATGTGTCCTGGTTCTCTGTGTTTATGCTCCTGTCTCCTGTGCCAAGCCTGCCGTCTTGTCTCTGGGTTCAGTTTTACTTCCTCGGCTTGTTTCTGTGATTATGTTCAGCTGTGCTGCGCACCTGTTGTCTGTTCCTTCATTATCCCTCTGTGGATTTATTGTCTCAGTCTTCCCGTCGTCATTGGCTTCCTCCTGCCCATCGATGTTCTTGTTCAGTTATTTTGTGCTGCTGGCTCCTGACCAGTCCTGCTCTGGGGTCCTCTCTGCCTGGCACAGCAGTTACGTGACATTCTGACAGCTCAAAGCACGAGGTTTCAAAAATGAGCACGCTGTCAGAAGATGAAATCATTAAGCTTTGCTGAATAAGAGAGAAAAGCAGCATTTCCACAAATACATGATGCAAGATTTTTAGCATGTATTTACTTCCTTACGGGGGCTCTTTCAGAGGCTTCATTCAGAGACGTGATCTCTGGCTGCATCTCTCATCCACGTGAATGAAGATTAGAGCGTAATAAGGTAAAGCCATAAAAAATGACCCCGCACAGGAAAACAGTGGGCATTGCTGTGCAAAGGCCTGGGCTCTCTAATTGTATAAGCAGACAGTAGATGGATCGCACTCTTAGTCTGCCTCTCATTAACCTTCCCAAAGAAGCTGCATCAGGCTCAGATTTGCATCCCAGAAAATCAGGGCTGCACTTCCCAGCGATCCTGCATCCATGACGCTCATCTCAGAGGGCTGCTGAAGGTCACATCCGGCGGTAAATGTGTTTAAATATGCCAGGCCTCATGTGGATCCTCCTGGAGTCAGGCCACAGGTTTAGACAAAATTACAGGAGCAGATAGACTTCCTGTCTCTCATGATAACTACAATTACTCATTATAGATGGACTGCACGGTCACTGTGAGTGTGTACCTACCCTCCCCCTATGAGGTTTGTTACAAACAGCTCCTTAGTGGCATCATAAAGTATCCTAGCCCCCCTGGATATGACACCTTTAGTTATTGGAGCCATGTTCTTCAGTATAGTTGGTTTATGATCCCCTGTTCCTCCGGTCGCTCTCCATCTCGGTGTCCTGTGTGTTCCACAATAAAGGCTCGTTTTGTTCAGCCCTGCCTCACCTATATATATATCTCTCAGCTGGCCTGGGAACGCCTTGGGGTCCTGCTGGATGAGCTGGTGGAGGTGGCTGTGGAGAGGGAGGCCTGGGCTTCTCTGCTTAGGCTGCTGCCCCCGCGACCCGGCCCCGGATAAGCGGAAGAGAATGGATGGATGGATGGATAAAGTTAATCTAATCTAATCTAATCTAACATGGATGGATGGATGGAAGATGGATGGATGGATGGATGGATGGATGCTTATCTACATTCAAGTGTTATTCATAGAGGCTTCCTGGGTAAAAGAACCCAGGAAAACACAGATTTCCTGTGTTTTCGCCTCTTTACATTGTAATTACACATTGCTATAGGGGACCTCGTCTGTATTATGGAGCATCCCCTTCTCACGTCCTCTCATGCATTTTAAAATTGTCCTGGAAGATTAAAAATAACTGGCAAAATAAGTTGAAAGTATTGGAAAGCTGGATTGAAAGAAAGCATCTGCACATATGAAGCTATAACTGAAGCTCGCACCCCCTCCCCCCCCAAAAAAAATACTGTGGAATTACAGTCTGACACGCTGAAATATTTAGTGTGTGTTTTCTTTCTTTCAAATTATTCTTTTATGCTATCCTGTGGTTAATCACTGCGTAAGAATAGAGCCTGTCACCAGTTCAAAGGTGTAAAAACAGGAAGAGCTCCATAACACAGCCCATGACCGATGGTGTAATTCCCCAAATTCCCTAAATTAAGGGGTTAATTGTCTTCTTCTTTATCTCATTTTGCTGTGTAATAGAAGAGTGGAGTCAAACAGTGGCTGCACCTCAAAACAATGGGTGAATTCGGTGAAAGACAGGTAGGTCTCTGCATTTCAGTGCAGAAACGAGGATTAATTAAAAATGCAATAGAATTAGATTCTTCTCTCCTTTAAAGCTGTTCTACTGCATCGGGTAAGTTCAGAAAACTGACATGGTAATAGCTGGAAAATGAGAAATCACAGGTTGCATCATGGTGACAAATAGCAGAGCAGGTACTTAGGTTTCAAAGTGGTGCCGTGCTGTGGTGAGTATATCATGTTAAACATCAGGATGCTGATCTTCCTCCTGCTGACTATTCCTCTCTCCGGCACCCTCCCCTCTGCTGCAGCTCCATAAATACAGCAGCTGGAGCTGGAAACTCATTCTGCAGCTGATCTTTAAGTCTTTAAGCTGCCTTTCTACCGGAGAGCTTCTCTGCTGCTACCGGCTCAGAACGAACAGGTTACTGAGTCATAATTATACATTTCATATTTCTGTTACTCAACCACAGAGAGGCATGTATGCCAGGAAGTCAGCGGGAAAGGAGCTGCGCAGGGGAAGGTCTTTGGACACCAGGAGCGTCTCCACCAGCTTTGGGAGAGGGTCTACAACCATCATATTCACCCTGAAAAATGAAGTCAGTGGTCTGATAAAGGCGCTCAAGCTTTTCCAGGTGGGTGTTTGAAGGTGTCACTGCTTCATCTTCTTTATATCAACAGTGAGACCGTCTCTGCGCCTGGAAGCTTTTACACACAAGCTCTGTGTGTGTGTGTGTGTGTGTGTGTGCAGGATAAACATGTAAACCTGATTCACATTGAGTCCCGTAAGTCCAAGCGAAGGAATTCCGACTTTGAGATCTTTGTGGACTGCGACACGGACCACGAGCAGTTCAAGGAGCTGACGGAGCTGCTCAGGAGGCACACGGACATCGTGGAGATCGCTCCGTTTGACAGCTCCACTCTACCTGAGGATGGTACGCCTCGCTGTGCTTTGACAGATACTTTACTGATCCCGCAGGGGGAATGATCTCTGATTGAAATGACATGTCACTGCTGTGTTTCAGATGTGTGCGGCGTGCCGTGGTTCCCCAAGAAGATCTCGGATCTGGATCTGTGTTCAAACAGGGTTTTGATGTACGGCTCTGAGCTGGATGCAGATCACCCGGTGTGTAGGCCACAGTGCACTCACTGTAGCAGGAATTAATTGTGATTTCTGAGAAAATGTCAACTCATTGAAGATTTGCTGTTTCTGCAGGGATTTAAAGACAAAATATACAGAAAAAGAAGAAAATATTTTGCTGATTTAGCCATGAACTACAAATAGTGAGCTCCTCTTGTGCATTTCAAATTACTTCATCATTTAAGTTATTGATAGAAACCTAGAGAAGTAAGTGTAAAGGTACAGCTTTGTCAGTCGTTTCATTTTTCTGCACTCTGTCTGTATTTCGTCCTTGACCTCTGGCCCTCACAAGCGGTGACCCCGTCCCTCGTGTGGACTACACTGCAGAGGAGGTGCGTACCTGGGGCGTGGTGTTCAGGGAGCTCAACAAGCTGTACCCGAGCCACGCCTGCAGGGAGTACCTGAAGAACCTCCCTCTGCTGACCCAGTGCTGCAAATACAGCGAGGACAACATCCCGCAGCTGGAGGACGTCTCACACTTCCTTAAAGGTAGCCGTCATACACAGGCAGACCATCCACCTGTCAGTCAAAGAGGCCACGCCCCTAATGAGGCAAACTTTAAGCCTTAATCCAATTTAAACAGGTGAGTTATAGAAGCATCCTCCCCTGTACAGCTGGTTTGAAGGAGGAAATTATCCACAGAGACCAAAGCAGTTTGTGTATCAGCTGTAAACATGTTTATTCGTGCTGGACAGTTTTAACATGGGAGTCTATGGGGACTGACTCACTGCAGCTTGCTTTCAGGTCCACGTTCGTATTAATTCTTTGCTTTTTTGGAGCTGTCTGTGTGTCTTGGATTGTCTTTCTGTTGTGTGTGTGTGGATTATTCTTTGTGCCTCTTTGAGGTTACTTCCTGTTTGGCTTTGACCTTTAAGTCCTCCTGTGGCTTTCTGCGTTTTTATATCCATTTTTTGTTCCATCCTTCTGGTTGAGTTCACCCTCACCGTTTATGTCTCATCCTGTGTGAAATCTGTCAGGTTTGTTTTGTCAAATCTTCCTCCTGCTCAGTTGTGGTTTGCTTATTTTGGGTTATCTGGTTGTGTTTTGGATGCTGCTTCCAGAGACTGACGAATAAGATGTTTGTGTGTTTGTGTGTGTGTGTGCAGAGCGGTCAGGCTTCATCATCCGGCCCGTCGCCGGGTACCTGTCCCCCCGAGACTTCCTCGCAGGTCTGGCCTTCAGAGTTTTCCACTGCACTCAGTATGTGCGCCACGGCTCAGAGCCTCTGTACACACCTGAGCCGTGAGTACACACACACACACACACACACACACACTTCTTGAGGCTTTTCACAGTGTTTTTCTTTCTTTACTGTGTTCATATTTTTCAAGGTGTGTGTGTGTGTGTGTGTGTGTGTGTGTGTGTTCCAGGGACACGTGCCATGAGCTGCTGGGTCACGTCCCCCTGCTCGCTGAGCCCAGCTTTGCTCAGTTCTCTCAGGAGCTCGGTTTGGCGTCGCTCGGCGCTTCGGATGATGACGTGAACAAACTTGCCACGGTGAGTGAGTCATCAGCTCTGACTCTGAGCACACCTGGATGAGGCGGGGCCAGGATGGCCCGCTGGGTAACGGTTAACACGGGAGCGAGACAGGAAGGAAATCACTGAACTCCAGTGAAAATTGCTTACACTGTTGTAATGCCCTGTTTGGATACAAAGTGCTGCGGCCGGACTACAATGAGCAAAGCCAGAAACGAGAGAAGAATCTGTTAGTGTGGCTGGGACAGAGCCTTTCAGTCTGCATTTAAACCCCACATCAGAAAGCTTGTGTCTAAACTGAAACTGAAACTAAGCTTCTTTTATAGGAATAAATCGTGTTCATGGCTGTTCTTTGTATGCTGCTGCTGAATGGCTGCAGACCTGCTCACTGGTTAGCTTTAGTCTATAAATGTCTACTTGGGCTGGTTCCTTCTTATCTCTGTGTCTACATGCGTAAGAGTGTTAACCGGCATAAACTTTGCTCTCAAAATATAATCCAAATGCACGTCCCCAAGTAAGAATGGAATCAGGGGGAAAGGTTTCTTGGAACAATTGACAAAAGGAGCTGAAACTGTCAGAACTTGTTACCTTGGAGGAGTTTAAGTCCATTTTGAGGAAATGTGAAAATAGGCCTTGTGGTAGATGGAACTATTTTTAAACTGCTTTAATTTGCATATATGTGGTTATCTTGTTAAATTGTGGTATGTATTATCTGTTGTAACTTTTGCCGTCCTCTTGGCCAGGTCTCTCTTGGAAAAGAGATTTTTAGTCTCAATGAATAAAAATAAAGGATACACACACTCCTCAGAGGGTTGATGACGGACTTCAGCTGAGAATTCAAGAGAAGTTCACACCCCAGTTTCTCTAAATCGGTGACAATGAAAATGATGTATTTTAGCGAAATAAAGAGAGTCTGTTTGTTTAGTCTCACCTGTGACTAAGCCCAGCCTCACCGCTGCAGGAGGCTGCGGACGCTTTCACGCCTCCTCCATCCTCTCTTTCAGTGTTATTTCTTCACGGTGGAGTTCGGGCTGTGTAAGCAGAGCGGCGGGCTGAGGGCGTACGGAGCCGGACTCCTCTCCTCCGTCAGTGAGCTCCAGGTGACCTTCGACCTCCATCTGCGGCTCTCATTGTTTTTGTGATGTATTTTCATTTTCTCCTCTTAAATTGTAATGTTTGGACACAAGCATTGACACAAACTATCACTGCTGGATTCTTTTCTCCACACCAGAGGTCCTTTGTTATCATAAACCCTCTTAATGTCATGCAATGGTAGAAAAAAGGAAGGTCAGAGGTCAGAAGCCAGCTGAAAGGCGTCTGCTCTGCGTGCAGACAGCACCCTTTCTCCTCCTCCACTCGCTGCAATAACAGTTTCTGACTGATTCTGCTCACAGTGTAAAGTCCACCCACCAAAACGCATCTGACTCCCATTTTTCTGTATTTGTATTTACTCGAGTACTTCCAGGTTTCAACGTTTCAGGGGCAAATTTTATACATTTTACTTCACGTCATTGGCTGACTCACCTTCACAGTCGATATTGGAACGGCATTTTTTGGTGATTTTTGGCATCTGTAGAAAAAAAACAGTCCCAGCAGAACAGAGCATCCCTCCAGCCGATCCGGCCTAACACCAACCATCTCTAATGTGGTTATCTAACACAGCACTCACCTGCACCCTTCAAAAACCAGCTGACGTAGGCGCTCAGGTTCAGTGTTTTTTTGGACTAACGTAGCATATCTGTCCCGTCTGTTTGTCCCGTTTAGCATGCTTTGTCCAGCAGCGCCAGCATCCTTCCATTTGACCCCACAGTGACCTGCAGTCAGGAGTGCATGATTACCACATTTCAGCACGTGTACTATGTGGCTGAAAGTTTTGAGGAAGCCAAGAACAAAATGAGGTGAGTCGTAACAATGGAAGCTATAAGTTTTCACCACAGACCGTATCAGAGGCACCGTGAGCCTTCAGACTCAGAAACAAGCTCTGGAGGTGCCTTCATGCTCTCCGCCTGCTTGCATCTTCTCATTACTGTCCTGGAGAGAAAATGAACACATGCTGTTACTGAAGAGTCCAGCAGCATCTCAGCAAATCTTAGCAAAGGTTGACGCGATTGGTTTTGACAAAAAAAAAAGAGAAGAATCTCAAAGGTGAATAAGGCCTTAATTGTTCTCACACCTTTGAGAAGTCCTAAAAATGAGAAGACATAGAAAACATGGTTTTATTCATCTTTTTTCTGACATCACAGCTTAAAATCTTGGAATATGGGGGCCAGGATGTTCACATGAGCAGCAGAGACATGGAGGAGTGTTAGTTAACTCAAACTGTCTCTTCACCCAGATAGCACCGTAACTTCATGCCAGGCGGGGTGGGTTTTCTGCACAAGGTTTTTTTAAACTTGGCTGTAAAATCCACAATGACTGCGACAGTCTGAAGGGTTGTCGTCCTGAGCCGAGGTTCAGCCGTGGCTGTAAATGTGCGTGCTGTGTCTGCAGGGAGTTCGCTAAGACCCTTCGACGTCCCTTCACGATACGCTACGACCCGTACACTCAGAGCGTGGAGGTTCTGGAGGACACCAACAACATCAACAGCATGGTGAAGGACATCCGGCACGAGCTGGACGTCGTCGAAGACGCTCTGAACCGGCTCAGCAGAAAACTGCGGAGTGCATAAAGAGGTGCTGCTGAGCTCGATTCAAAAGCAGCACACAGCCTCCAAATAAACCCAATAACAGCAAAATACTATTTATATTTAAACCTGTGTGGTCTAAAGTTATTGCCAACACCTCCTCCTGAGGGGGCGATCCTGAGGCAGGATCCAACATTATGACCTGAAACATGCCTTAGGTCTGACTTATTGTTGGTAGGCTGAGCTTAGCAGAGCTGTACAAATGCAGGACATATGGAATAATCACCTCTTTTCTGCAATCATATTAATTTGTGTGATGGAACTGTAAAACGTGTATAACCAAATTCAGCTTTTAAATATATGTGTTAAGTTGACGTGTAAGACTGCTGGTTAACACTGCACTGATCTGATCCTGCTAATGTTCCACAGACACTAATCCATTCAAAACACCTGGAGACGGTGTTCACACACGTTTTTATGCGTCAACGTTTGGATTCAACTGTGCACCATCCACACCAGCAGAGGGCACTGCTCAGCCATCCAGCCAGCCTCCATGGTAGAATACTGGCAGCGCCATAAATGTGCATCACTGGTTAAAAATAACGCACACAGATATAGTCCGATTGGACAGGAACCTTTAATTTGTGATTAGGATCATATTTGATCATAGACCCCTCCCGCTCACCCCAAGCTAACTTCTGCACATCTCCAGCTCCACCTTTTTATTCTCGTAGTCTTTCAGAGCAGCTTTCCATGAGTCACAGTTCAAAATAAGCCTTCTTTACCTCCTGCTGGTCCTTGAAACAAACGGTTTTAGCACCTCGCCCTTTCATATAACTTCACGATTGGCTGCCCCTTGCAACCAAAAGGTTGCCCCCCCCCCCTCTCCCCCACTCTAGGACATCATCCAGAACCAAGAGCAGAAAAAGTGGTAAAGGGAGAGACACATGATGGGCAGTAATGAATGAGTCACCTCCATCCATCCATCCATTCACTTTGAATGAGTCCTTTCAAAGGTAAACGGTTGGTGGGACTTCCTTCGAAGGGAATAAAACTGCATTTAAATGCATTTGATTTTCTGTGTTCTTTTTTAAACTGCTTCCCGAAATTTGTAGTGCAGGCGAAACAAGTGCAGGCTTTCGTTATTTGCTCTGCTGAAAGTCATTTTGATATTCTCCACATCATTTTGAGTAGAATTGTTTTTATTCTTTATGTGCATGTGGTTCGTGTGCAGCATTCAGTTCATTGTTTAGTCAAATTCATTTAAATGTTTAATAATAAATAAAAAGTGAAAAAAAGGTTTTGATCACATTTTTGTTTTCCAAAAAAAGTTTTAAACAGCTCCATACAGGATAATTCTCACTTTGACCTTCAGATCAGGTCAGAGGTCAGATGTGACATATGCTCCTACTCTCATTATGCTGACCACTCTGGAAAGCTATGAGGCTTTTTGTCCATTTTGGACCAATAAATGACGAAGACGACCTCGAAGACCTCGATGGATGGATGCAAAATTTGAACGGCCTGTTAACATGACCTCTGACCTTTGACCCCTACAAAGTTTTATCTGGGTTAATTTTAAACTTTTCCAGCTATTGTGCTTACAGCCAGAAACACGACCTGATTGGTGAAGATGATGGCCCGTCTCTGTTTTATCTGCTGCTTTACTGGTTTCCTCTGCTGACCCGATTTCCTCCTTCCGGAGCTTCCAGCAGCGCTCCGGCTGTGATGAGCTGTCACCGGTTCTCATATTTCTGCCTTCAGGTTTTGAGGCTCACAGAAGGTCCACAAAGATCCCTCAAAGTCAACAGCGAGATCTTGAATCAGTTCTTAAGCACTCAGTAAACCAGCTCTGTACAGCCTGGAGCTGATTGGTGGATGTTTGGTTGAGGCAGATGGAGGGCCAGCAGTGATGAATGTTTAACACTTATTTTTATGAATATATCACTAAATGGTCCAAATGAAACAGCAGTGAGTGAAAATGCTTGAAATCATGGTGTGAAAGCTTCAGCTGAAGGTTGGGAAGTGACGATGGCCTGAAAACTCTAAGCTAGACTAAACCTGGAGCAGGGCCAGGGACACTACAGGCCAAAACACAACCTGCTCCCAAACCAAAGGTCAGAGGTCATCTCTGAGTCTCACACCAGGAGAAAAAACAAACAAACCAGTGACGTGCTGAGCCAAGGTGCAACAACACTGCGCTATTCTCACTTCAGCCTGATAGCACAGTTCAGGACAAAGTCCACCCAGTCTGGCTGTAAACAGCTGACCGGAAGTGCAGCTCTTTGCCCTTTAAAGGTGATTGGCTGCAGGATTCCTCATCCAACCAAAGCTCCCAGGACTGTGGGACGACCCACAGCCTGAAGATCAACACGCCGAATGTCTGAATGCACTGCTGCATCACATGGAAGAGCCAAAGATGATGCTGACGGGTTCAGTTCAGCAGAGGCTCTGCCTGTTTTGATAGTGCTTTAAACACTACATGCTAATGTTGTAGCAAAAACCTGAAATCCACCAGACACGCCTTCACCGAGCTCTTTAGATCAAACTGAACGTTTTCAGCCTTCGCACTGTCAGAGCTCAGATCCCCTCTTTGTGCACGAACAGCATTAACCTGAGAAGCACGCTGGATTTATTTCTGATTGAGAAGTATTTTGGATTCAGATGTGTGGATGTGCCAAAACTGAAACCTTGCTCACAGGTTCTGCTACTCAGAATGGAAACTCCCCTGGACTCCCAGCCTTCGAACTGCAAACCTGTGAGTGACGTTTGACGCAGGTTTTAAGTTCAGGGCTCGTGCAGCTGGCTGGACTGCTGCAAAGCACCTCAGAATGAAGATGCTTTCAATCTGTGGATTCGGGACAGAGGAATGCCTCATACCGCCACTTCAATGGTTTTAAACCCTTTTACTTGTTTTAAAGCACTCGTGGTCTCAGCATATGTGTCAGGAATGGTTGTGAGGAGAACACGAGCCAGACAAAGCAAGCAAAAATTCAGCAGGACGAACCGAGTCCAGAGGTGACCCAAAAATCACAAGCAGACAAACAGAGGAGGGAACAGGACACAGGTGAGAACAGGACACAGGTGAGAATAGAGCACAGGTGAGAGCAGGACACAGGTGAGAGCAGGGCACAGGTGAGAGCAGGACACAGGTGAGAGCAGGACACAGGTGAGAGCAGGACACAGGTGAGAGCAGGACACAGGTGAGAGCAGGACACAGGTGAGAGCAGGACACAGGTGAGAGCAGGACACAGGTGAGAGCAGGACACAGGTGAGAGCAGGACACAGGTGAGAACAGGACACAGGTGAGAGCAGGACACAGGTAAAAACAGGACACAGGTGAGAGCAGGACACAGGTGAGAACAGGACACAGGTGAGGGCAGTGGTCAAGACACTTAACACACACTGCCTAAGTGTGGATGTGGTTGGTGGTGATTGGAGGGGCCGTAGGCACGAATTGGCAGCCACACTTTCATCAGACTGCCCCAGGGCAGCTGTGGCAACATTAGTAGCTTACCACCACCAAGTGTGATTGAGGTGCGAATGAATAGTGCACAAAACTGTAAAGATTCTTTGAGTACTGTGAAAAGCGCTATATAAGTCGAAGGCATTATTATTGTGATGGCAGGGCACATGTGAGGGCAGGGCACAGGTGAGGGCAGGACACAGGTGAGGGCAAGGGATGAGACACAAAGAAAAGAAAGGATGAGAATGAATCATGAATCTGGGGCACACGCAGACTGAGGAGAAATAAATTATCAAGACTTCATAAAATATTTTCACTGTAAATTAATTTCTTTGGTGTTTCATCTTTGTAAACATTTGTTTTGGTTTTGTTTTATTGCCGTTTGTTCTGTGAGTGCGTGAGAAACAGAAAGAGAAAGAGAGGCTTTCTGTTTGTTAGTTTGTTGGTTGGTAAATCAGGTGCATTAAAATATGACCCAATAATCCAAACGGCTCTCCGCATCCTGCGCGCTCATTGGCTGCTTCCGCGCCGTTACTCTGCTCTGACTGGATGTTGTGGAGCAGCTGAGGCGCTGAAGGAGGGAGGAGTTGGGTGTTGCCTCCGTCTGCGAGCTTCAGTCCAGATTTGAGCTCTGCCTGAGAAGCTGCTTCGTCCTCCTGCCGCTGTTGTTGTTGTACCTCCTCTGCGCCGAATACACCGATTTACGGACCAACATGGGAGTGGAAGGCTGCACCAAATGCATCAAATACATGCTCTTCTTCTTCAACTTCATCTTCTGGGTGAGCAGAAGCGCGTTCTTTCTGCGGCTTTGTGTGTGCGTCCGCGGCGTGTCGCCTCGTAACGACCTGGTAAACATTCACGTCACGTCCCGCAGCTTTAGGAGTTCAACGCGAGGCCTGCTCCGTGACGCGCGCATGTTTCGAGCAAGGGGGCCTCGTGGTGGGCACGCAGGGGCGTGCGTGCCGCCTCATTTACGTAACCACATTTCACACTGACGGAAAGTGCGGCTTGTGTGGGCAGAACTCAGGTGTTTCTGCCTGCGCGTAATTGGTGATGATGAGTTCACTGCTCGGTTTGTGTGGCAGTAAAACTCAGAGCTCACAGGTTCGTGCTCAGAGTTTGAGTTTATTGTGAAGGACTGCAGGCTGTGAATGGCTTTGTTTGGATTACATCCTCCACCCAAGAGTGTGTGTGTGTGTGTGTGCGCGCGCGCGCGCGGAGGGGTTTCCACTGGATGAGTCAAAGCCTGTGTTGAGTAATGGATGATGGAAACATTTGTGGGTAGTTATTCATCTCCTCCTCCCCCTCCTCCTCCTCCTCCTCAGCTCGGCTTCTTCTTGCTTTGGTTTGTTTAAAGTTCACTTTAGCAGACGGAGGTAAAACAGGCTGAAGGTCTGCAGTGTGCTGAGCAGGGTCCCAGTAACGCGTGGAATGGCCTGCAGACGCCATGAGCTGAGACACTGTGACGTCACTTTATTAAAAGTGAAAGTGAAGTTATTGAGTTACCCGTTAGGAATGCGGGCTTCCGATAACTGTCCGTATCAGAGGCGCTGCACCATTACTGCCAGCACAGGCGGGGTCCAGACACCACCATAAAGAAGCCTGAGCCCACACATCCACTCACTGACACCGTGGGGGTGTTTTCACGATTGTTTCAGAGGGTGGAACAAGAAATGAGAATATTTAATCAGAAATAAATCCAGCGTTTAAAAAAAAAAAAAAGTGTGGAAAACTTTCAGGCTTATGAGCAGCAGTCCTCTCAAAAGTGGCCAAAGCTCCTGTTTGATTTGTTCATCCAATCAAAGGAAAACGGTCTGATCCTCAGCTTCAGTTGGTGCTGTCTGTCAGAGCTCCTGATATGGGTCCTTTCCCCACAAACTGTCCTAAAGCAGCGAGTGCTGGGAGACATGAAACAGTGCACCCCCCCCACCACCACCACCACCATGAAGGGTTATCAGCTTTGCTTTCTCGGCTCTTGAAAGCTCTCTACTCTGTCCGATGGGCACGTGGAGGTCCCTCCGCTTTGTCAGATCAAAGTGAAATAACTTTTACAGGCAAATGCTCCGGTCGCCTTTCTAATCTGTGGTCTGTGGGCTGGAATTCCAGACAGATTCATTTTCTCCATCAGCCAGCATCTAAATTGCTTCTGTAGCCTCGCTGCGCGTCTTCATCTTGTGGTGCCAGTCGGATACGACGCAGCAGGTCGCATCTAAACCAGACCTCGAATAACGAATCAGCAGGACTGGATCCTCTTCCCCTAACGTTGGTATCAGCTCACTGCATGGTCACGTGACAGGGGCGGGGCTGGCGGCATCTAACCAATCTAAAAGGGGCATTTCACAGGTCATATGACTTCATAGAAAATGATCCATACGAGTGCCACCTACACCTGATGATATCAAATAAAAAAATCTATCAATAAAATGCAACTCTGTTGTAAAAGGACGTGATTAATGGCGGAGCACATCGTTAATCTGGTGTTTTGTCCCACAGAGTGGGAAAATGAACATGGACTGCACTCATAGCTGTCTATTATGGGTGGAGGGAAGTGGTGTTTTTGGTCGCCTGGATAACTGAGCAGTATGAATGGATGAAAAGTCAAGTTGTTGGGATGGTGTGAGGAACAATTGATGGAATTTTGGTGATGATCTGGATGCAGGATTTTGTGAAAGGATTGATTACCATTGTGAGAGGGACAGTATTCCCATTTTTGTGTCAGAATCCTGTAAACAGAATTAGGGTTCAGCTTGACCATCACTTCTGTCATATAGCAAAGTTTGTTCACCATTAAAGGACGATTCCCGATCTAATGATCCAGAATGCCTAAAAGGATCTTTAGAGTATGACAACACTGCGCGTGCGCATTGAGAGCCCATACTGTGTGTGCTAGCATAGCTGCCTAAACAACACACCTAAAGCTGGAAATGAGCGAACACACCGCGCCAGGGGAAGAAAGCACGTTAGGTTTGCAGCATAAATTACCATGGCGATTTTCCCCAGTCAGAAGTGAACAAAAAAACTCAGGATTAATCCTGAAGTTACCCGGATAATCCCAAATCCTACTTTGAAGCCCGGGCCTCTGGAATGAGTGACTGAGCCAATAAAGTCGTCAGTAAAGCGTTTGCAGAGTTCAGGGCAGAAAGCTGTTTTCCCACAGACAGGAAGTCTTTTTGCTGTCGCCCCCTGGTGGCTGTTAGAAGGAATGCTGGCTTCAGAGCCTGCAGCTACGTCCATCTTTCCCTCTGGCTGGGACCCTACAAAGCACTGTTTTAAAAATATTTAAGGCATTAACTAATCTTTTCTTTTTTTTAATGGCGTAATGACTGAGCATCCCTGCAGTTTAGTTGAGCTCAAGCCAGCATCACTGAATAAGTCCCCGGTCAACCAATTAAAGGAAGCAAAAGTAGATGATCCTTTGAAGGCTCATTACCGGCTGCATACAGTAGCCTTTGTTTGTGAATCACTGGGGGTCTTTCATCCAGTCTGCTTTGGGCGTTGTGCGACAGTTAGCCGTGGGCTGCATGTTGCAGCCCACGGCTAACTGTCGCACAACGCCCAAAGCAGACTGGATGAAAGACCCCCAGTGATTCACAAACAAAGGGGGTC
>VUQK01006861.1:10869-22211 GCA_015106715.1 Bujurquina vittata | reverse complement strand
CAACCAGCGCAGTCTCACTGCAGTTTGTGGAGCAGTCACATCCTTTGTTTTTCTGTGCGTTGTTTTCCTGGATGCACATTTTCTTACATCCAGCATTATTTTTGCATCCATTCTCGTGTGTGCGCTCATTCGTGTCCATGCGCACGTAATGGAGATTTTCAACTTTTAAGAGGAAGAAAAGTGCATGTTGAGAGTGGAGCGAGTCATTTCACTGCTCACGCCAGTTTGAGTCATACACAGATTTTTTTTTCATTTGAATCATTTTTAAACATTATTCATTCAAAATATGTCGCTCAGCTACGTTCAGTTTGTTACACCGTTAGGTTCGGTTGTTGTCGGGTGTTTTAAATCTTTGATTTTTTTTCGTTGCCGTGATTCGCCCCCTTTATCTAAAATAAAATACATACCGCAGAAGTGAAAAATACTTCCTATTGAAATATATTACTCACAAATTCGTGCTCACTGGCACGAAAAAACAAAAATTGGCAATTGGTGTTCATGAGAAAACAAAATAGATGCTTTTTCGTGACTATTTCACATTTTGTTATGAGACTGTGCTGAATAACAGCGGCGACAAACGCCGGTATTTGGACCGTATGACACTGAATCATCAAAACACACAGTATGGTGACGTGTTGGTATTTATAACAACCTGCAACACAAACTGCAGTCCAAAATGACGCCCTCCTCTGCAAAGCCATCCACCGGCCTGAATTAGATCCTTTGGTGGGCCGGTTTTGGCAGGTGGATCGTATGTTTGTCATCGCTGTTTTGGACAGTTGTAGGCTGAATTTTCTTCATCGCACATTCTCCTGTTCGTTGGTCTGAGCAGTAACTTTCAGTAGATCCTATTGAGATGAGAACATTTTAAATGTGCACTAAAAATCGTGAAATCAGAGATTGAACTGACTCGAACTGTTCTGTGTTTCTCTTTGCAGTGTTCACCTGTACTACCTTTTCCCCAGTTTAGAGGAGGGCGGCCTGGCCACCTACAGAACAGCCATCGTACAGAACCAGCACTTGGCCATGCTAGCCAAGGTAAACCTCCCCCGACCTCCTCCAACTCATTACAAGTCCTTCCTCTGCAGGTCAAAGCGGTGTAAGGTGTCAGATCTGACAGCAGAACATGCTGGAGACGGTCTTATTGTTTTCTGTCTTGCTGTTATGACTTTGCTCCTTTCTAAGCAGGCACAGGGGAAAAGAGTAATTTTGTCTTGCTGCCATTACTACCCCATTTTTGCCCCCTCAGGTTTGTAATTGGAGTTAAAAGGTTCTTGTTTTGGAGGACTAGACGAGTGCGGCTGGGGTCCCTATGGGCCCCCAGAGGTCTTCCTGAAACACTCTCCAGTTCCTGTTATCGCTAGGCCCCCTTGCTTCCCTCCTTCTCTCTCTTGCTGGCAGCGTTGTAGAGCCAAGCTGTACTCACTGGCATGTTTGTAAAGAACACAACAATAATCGTCCCGTGATGTGGAGAAAGCAATTAAAAACTTCAATCTTTCATGTTGCTCCCTGCTGAATACAAAGATGCAGCCGCCCGAATCTGCATTAGTGCTGTGTAGCAGTTTGGCTTGTTTCAATTTGCCGCTCGCGGTAAAGTGAGTGTGATACAGTGTTCAACGTTGCCAAGTTGTTTACCAGGCTCCTCTAAAGCCGTCTGCTCAAGAACACTCGCAATTATCTTTCAAAAAATATCTTGAGTGAGCAACAGCACAATCCGCCACTTCACTTGGAAGGCTTAAAAGTCAGAACGGGTTCCCTCTGAGTTGGAGTATTTATGAATTGTGATTTAATTTGTGTGTGCAATCACCGGGGGTGGGATACCACCAACAGTTATCAGCCATAATTAAATAGCACCCTGACTGTTTTTTGTTGTCTGTAGTGCGCTGCCAGTAAAGTCAAGTTGGGCTACTTTCGACTTGGCTCAGAGAAATAGTTGCAGAAAGTTTGCCTGACCCACGGTCTCTCACATCACAGCGCCCAATCACATTATATGCAACCTATGCAAATTTGTGACGCGCTTCATTGTCACACAGTTTTATCACACCAAAAAACTCTATACTTTTGATGTTTATTTGTAGACATTTAGTATTTGCCAGCCTGCATCAGTGATGTAAGCGTGGGGCACTTTAATCATATTACTGCATTTAGTGCACCGGTTGCTGTAGTTGTAGTTTAAAGGATCAAGTTTTGCACTTTTGCAGCCATTGTGTATTTTTTTCCCCTCCAGTGCTGAAGTTATCAGCTAATGCAAACAAGCTTGGTTATTAAGGTGCAACCACAGACTATACTGGGTGGGTTACACAGAAAGAGATATCTCCTAATTAGTACAAAATAAAATAGAGATAAATCACTTGGATTTTATTCACTAAAGCTGGAGCACAGAATACAGAAGACCGTTAACTGCACTTGGAGCCTCGCTATTTGTCTGAGAACTGCTTTAAAAGCTACAGGCGCCAAAACATGGTGCAGAGGTCCAGTTTTATGACTATCACCTGTCAATCGATGTGGCCACCGCTGGAATTTTAAGCCTACAACGATTCAAATCAGTTCTAAAAGAAAATTCATCCTGGGTACAGTTGTTAAAAAGCATGGCGCCTTCCAGACCAAACCTGACTGTTGTACTGGGACTTAAAATGCTTTGTAAGGCTTGATTTAGACTTCTACGCCAGGTCTTTGTAGAGATATTGTTGCTATGATTATTATTCCTCATATAGAAGATGATTGTTAATATCTCACTGATAAATTCAAAAACTGCAGCAAAAAAGTAGCTGAAAATCTTCGGGACAAATCGGCTGTGCTAAGCAGGCCAATCACAGTCGTTGCATTTCTCAGGAGGTGCACATCAGGTTACGGCGTAGGTTACAGATTCCCCGATCAAGCATAAATCCCTGTAATGCTGTATAGTTGCGCCTTTTAAAATAGGAGTCTGTGGAGATTGACACATGTTTGGAGCCTCAAGTGGCCATTACAGGAACTGCAGTGTTGGGCTCTTCCACAATAATTTGTGTTGGTATGCAGATACATAAAATAAAGTAAGTAAAGTATGAGAGTTTGAGCTGCTGCTCCAAGTCCATTCCTCTGTGGCAGTTTTGCTGCAGTGATGCCTGCTTTTTTAAAGAAAGTAGCTCCTAGTGAAAGAACTACTTTTCAGACTGAATGAAGGTCACCACAGTGTTATTTCATGTTTTATCGTGGGATTATCTATCGTGCCCGTGAGCGCGTGTGCGTGTATGCACACGTGTGAACATTCTCCTCCTGTGCCGGCTTAGTGCTCCATGCCACAGCTGGACAGCACATGAGCACATCTGTCAGTGCCATGAAGTAGAACCTTTTCCAGCAAGGGCAGGCAATCTTTTTCATTTCCCCTGAGTGTTTTGGACTCTCATATAAAAGCCTGTGAAAATGTGGGATCCAAAAAAAAAAAAAGTCATCAGTTTTAAGTGGTTATTAGCGAGGTGTTGGTGACAGCGAACTAATGCGAATGCGTTTGTTCATTTGCAGAAACTGGAGCTGGATCGCTTCATGCTGTACGCTCACGGACCGGATCTGTGCCGGGAATCGGACTTGCGGCACGCCATGGCCAACTGCTTTGAGGCTCTGATGGGTGAGATTCCCCTGAGATCAAGAGTGAAGCGGGGACGATGGTCGGGCAGGAGAACAAAACAGAGGAATGCATTTTGAGTGAACTAAATATGTAAATCTATTCCTAAAAGGGTAGATTTACATATACTGAAAACAAATACTTTCTCTCCGCTTGTGTAAACACAGCACACATATTAGTGGGGGGGTTTAATAGTCGAGTTTTAGCGGACTTTGCATCAGCACATACTGAAAACGCTTTAATGCATAAATGTGTTTAATTCACATGCTTTGAATGAAACTAAACCTTTTCATAATGCATTTCATTTTTTTTTTTGTGCACGTTAAGTCGTGTAAATAGAAGCAGCCGATCTCCCATTAGGCTCTGGAAACATCACACAGGTTTTATTGATCTCAGGAGATGCGGTTTGACCTCTGACTGGACATGCAATCCCCGGAGAGCTGCTCTCCTTCGCCCGCACCAAACACATACACAAGCTCGCTATTCATCTCTGGAGCAGCTCGGTTATAGGGTGTGTGCAGTGATTAAGACCCTGTGCTGGAAACCGCACACATTACACGCAAAAATCTCTCGGTGGGGACCGTCTCCCTCTCTTCATCCAACCCCATGGGCAGCGCGATGCTAAGCCTCACTCCTGGAGAGCTGCAGAGTCGGCAGCTTTCCCCATCTTATCACCATCTTGATTGAACCAGTTCAGCCATCTCTGCGCTCCCCTGATGATAGATACAGAAAGTGGGTGACTTTAAAGAGATCTTCTTTGCCTCCCTCCCTCTCAATGAGAACAGCAGAGCGGCAGGGGAAAGTGCTGACTGGCACCGTGGCCCCCCGTTGGCCCTGCGGCCCTGCACTTGTAACGGGTTCATTATCGGCAGAGACAAAGTTATAATCTATTCTGTCCCGTGGCTGTCGCCGCCTCATTGCTGCACACATCCGAGCAAGGCAGCAGGGCCGCGGCACTGGATGCCTCTCGCCTCTGCCCCTGCCCCCCCCGCCCACACACAAACCTTTTATCTCGAATTTCATCTTCAGAAAAGTGATGAATAAACAGGGTTCCCGTTATAAAGGAACCTGTGCGAAAACTTGCTGTCAGAGAGCACCCTGTGGTGATGGGTTTTGGATTGCTAACTCAAAAAAATCTCGCCCACCCCTCTCTCCTCTTCCCGCTCACCGCAGACACACACGCTGAGGGGCGCAACATGCACACGTACACAAAAATCCAAGGCATTCACAGTCGCTCGCATCGAGAATGCTGTCTGATGTTGCTCCTCTACTTTCACTGAGCCTTTTGTCATCTTCATTTCAGTTTTTTTTTTTTTTAAACTCAAACGCCTCCTTTAAGACCTTGTTGTCGAGCCGTCGATCTGTCTCCACCCTCTCTTGTCTCTAACTTACTCTTTATATCCCTTTGCGTTCCTCCATCTTTCTCTGCCCCACCCTCCCCCCTGTGATCTAGAGTTTGGGTGTTATTAGGTGAAAGATGTGCCATGAAGATGATGAGTCATGCTGTCACTCTGTCATCTCCCCCGTCTCCTCCTCCTCCTCCTCCTCTCTCATCCTGCAGCCCCACATCTCTCTCTCTCTCTCTCGCTGCACAGAGCACTTCTTTCTCCTTACGAGACAAACTGGGATTGCTCGCACGTGCCGTAGGATGGTACAAGGGGCACGCGAGCGCTATCATTTCATCCTCACGCACGCCGCTCCCTCTGACAGAGACGTCAAACCGCCACTTTTGCAGAAGCAGCAGGCGCCACATCAACAGACGTGCACTTGCAGATGTGTCGCTGCCTTGTTGTCTGAAGTTACCGTAATTTTTTTTGATTTTCTTTTTTCCTTCCCTCTTTTTAACATCTTTTTTTTTCTCCCTTCGGCATACTCGTGTCGAATTCAAATGGGCCTCTTTCCATGCGCTCTCCTTTTGAAAGCCATGATGGAATATGACATGCTCATAATATTTCCAAGGCCCTGGCAGATAGCTTTAATGGCTTACTAGGCATGTTTTCTGACCTTTGTTTTATTTGTTTCTCTGCCACAGTGACCACTGAACCTGGGCTGTGTGGGAAATGCCAGATAATCTCCTGCTTTGCATGGGCAAAGCTTTCTCTCCGTGGAGCAGAGAATGTGTCTATCTCCTAACCCTGAGGCAGGGCCATTCTCTTGCTCGAGACAGAGAGAGAAAGGAAGGGGGAGAGCTGGAGAGAGGACGAATGGAGGGAGAGCAGTAGAGGAATGGAAAGCAAAGGCATCTGCAATGCAAATAGGTGCCCTGCAACCCTGAATAATTCAAAGTGTTGAATGGAAATCTTGCTTTTCTGATCCCTCGTCATTAACTTCTGCCGGAGTGGGCCATTCTCATTTGGGCTCTTTTGGCCTGCGCGCCTCCTATTCTGTACCGCCGCCTCCCCCCCAATCGCTCGCTCTCACCCTCTCCTTCTGTACTTTTGCTCTTGCCCACTTTACCTCTTCGTCTTTAGAAACCACTTTCTCCCACTGCTTATTCATAGAAACTCTGCACGCCTGTTGCCCTCCCGTTTTCCTCTTAGGTCCTCTTCGCTGATAAGCCTCGTCGCTTCCTTCCTACCGAACTGTTTGAAAAGAATTGAGAGAAGAAGAAAAGAGGCCCCACTCTGTTTTATGGCCCTAATTTCCTTGTACAGTTGATCTGTGGATTATACGCTGCCAGCAGCCATGGGGGATACAGATGGTGAACCTTTGTGAGGCCCCTCTCTAAGCTCTTCCTATTAAAAGAATGCAGAGAAAGGATTATCTCTCACTTGCTGAATATCAGATTCATGCACAATGTGCCCGGTGTATTCATTGAGTGAGAGCTGCTCCTTTTGTTAATTGCTGTGATGGTAGCAGTGGTGGAGTTGGTTTCATGCGTGGCCTCTTTTGTTTCTCCATCTCACCCCTCGCTCTGAGCCTCGTTTTTTGAGACTGATGTTATAATGCGCTCCGACTGCTTTTGTCACCGCCGCGGTGAAAAATTCTATTTTTATGTTTTGGTTTTGTTTATTTATTTTATTATTTTCGCCTTTAATGTGTTGCTCTCCCTGTCCGTCTGCTGCTTCATCCCCCATTGAGCTGAGAGGGAGCTTAATATATTATTTGATGGATTAGAGCCTGAGCGTTTTTGAATAATTCATTCTAGGTTATTAATGTGTCTGTCAGCCGCTGGTGTTTCATATGCCCCTGACTCTGGGTTTTTATTGGTCACTGAAAGCCCACAGACATTGGAATTCCATTCCTAAACATAACGCTATACAGTCGGCACGGCTGTCTGAATTAGACTTGTGACAATGTGGAGATTCATTAGAAGCTGGCCTTCTCTGGCCATGACTGATATCCTCTGCACAGCACTGGATTATAGCTTGGCCCTTTAAAGCCTCATACATGAACTAAAGGGCAGAAAAATTCAGTTTTTATGAAAACAAACTGAGTTTTGGTTCTTTAAAAAAATGGGCACATATGATGCATTCAGGTCTTAGATATAACAGTGTTTAAATTTGCAGAAACTTGGAGCTACATGTGAGGTTCATCAAGGCTCTGCATGCCGTGGGACTGTGCTGGTTGGCATTCCTCTGCTATAGCACACGGAGGTTGGGGATGTGCCTCGGAATTGGGAATGGGGTGTTGCTCCCCCTTTTTGAGACTGATGACTGGAAGGTATCCTTCAATTTCAGGGGGATTATACTCTGTACCAGAAAGAAGAGTAGCTCGAAATTAGGAGGCACCTTCATCCTAGTTGTTGAACACTGGAGTCGTTTTTACCCTCTCAAGGATACTTGAGGATACATGGGACTTTGCACAGTCAGTCTGCATGTGCTTTGTGGTGCCGGGGGAGGATGACCTTACAAGTTATGTGTTCCCTTCACATGCACTGTATTTAACATTACCAGCAGTAAGTCAAACTTGATCCCAGTGGGCACCGAACTTCATCCTTTGTCACAAATCCTGTTCCTTTATTGACAGAATTTCTTGGCAGAGCCGAGGGGTGGAAGGTTTCCTGTTTGGTGGTCCTAGAATCATGCCTGTGCTTTTCACTGATGATGTAGTCATTATTGCTGCATTGAGAGGTGACCTCCAGCTCGCACCGAGGCAATTTACAGCCGAGTGCGAAGCTGCTGGGATGAGAATTCACACAGGGTGAGGTCATGGTTCTCACCCAGAAAAGATTTGATTGCCTACTCTGGGCTGGGGAGGAGTTACAGGTCCGAGCGGGGGGAGTTCAAGTATCCCGTATCAAGGTTCACGGGTGGGGAAAGAGTGGCGTGGGAGATTGCCAGGGGGATTGGTGCTGGAGACGTTGTAGTGGACTGTTGTGTTTAAAAAGAGAGCTGAGCGGTGCGAAGGTGAAGCTGTTGATTTACTGGTCAGACTACTGTCCTGCCCTCACCTATGGCCACAAACTCTGGCTGGTAACTGAAAGAATGAGATCACAGATTCAAGCAGCAGAAATGAGCTTCCTCCGAAAGGTGTCTGGGGCTCTCGCTCAGAGATGGGATAAAGAGCTCCAGCATTCAGGAGGAGCTCTGATTAGAGATGCCACTTTTCTGCAAAGGAGCAAGTTTAGCTGGCGTTGCTCCTGGACTCCTCCAAGGTGAGGTGTTTGAGGCATGTCCCACTTGGAGAAGACCCTGGGGCAGATCCTCGGCACGCTGGACAAACAAAGTGTTTTGGCTTGCTTGTGAACACCTCAGTGTTCTCCTGGAAGAGCCTTCTAGGGAGGCCTTATAGACGATGAACAGATGGATGAATGCATTCGGAATGTTTTTTATGTTTTGTCTGATTCTTTAATAATTTTTCACAAGGTTTTTATAGTGAGAGATTTGAAAAAAATCTAAATTTAAAAGCAACCTTTAAGTATTTAATTTGTTCAGTAAAAGAAGATTTATTTATTTATTATTTATCTAATTTTTTGTTTGTTGCCTTTTTTACAGTGTTGCTAGGGTCGTGCAGATTGCGTCATGAAGTTCCAGGTTCGGGTCACGTTTGGGTAATACCCAGATTAATTAAACCTGCCAAGACAACAAATCAAGACACAGGCTATAAAGAGCAATGAATAAAATATGTAGTAATTTATCAAAATGGCAAATAGGTGATCTGTCTTTGAGGGGGAAAAGCAGCTTTAATGCACTGAACTCTGAGGTTTTTAAGTAGTGAGTCATTTCTCAGGTTGGTTATCTAAAATTGCAGGCTTAAACTCAGTACATTTAACAAGGGATTTGGAGGAAATCAGACTTTCATACTCTATTCAGATTCATGGAGAACGCTGCTGAACTTTGGTCTTCGGTCTGTGTTATTGGGTATTGTGAAACTTAATGAATCATAATGTCATTTATGCACGCTCGCTGTGATTTTCATGGATATTGTGAGATGTTTTACAGTTGTAGGCTTTGTGAATTTTACGCCGACTTCCTATGCGGGGTTGACAACTTGGAGTGCTGAATGCAGCGGAGCTCTGAGCCTGCAGAGTGATCTGGCCAGGGCATGATGTTACTGCAAGATGAGCTGTGGAGAGATGCTGGCGTTTAGTTGTGGGCGTTTTTGTGGGCTGTGTGTATTCAGGGCGTCAGCTGCAACTTTGCAAGCTGATGGGTTGGAGCGAGAAGCACAGAGCCGCGTTTAATGATTGCGGCAAGTTGTTCGTTTGATTGGATTGCTTTGGGGCACACTTTTTGCACGGACAGCCTCCTTGTCAAGTGTGTTCTCGCTAGACTTAACTGCATATCTTGGTTTCTTCATCCACAGGGCCCTTTGATTGACACCAAAGGTGTTGCTTTGAGATTTTTAATACCTTTTTAAATCTCTCGAGGCTCTCCTGGTTTCTCACCACTTACCCCTACATTCTCCTTCCACTTGGAAAAAGTTTTGAAAACCTAATAAGAAGCAAAAAACTTTGAATTTCAACAACTTTAAAGCTTTCATTTGGGGAACTTTCCAAATCTGCAGTGTCATCAGAACATGAAGAAAGCTGCCTCGCGGCCACACCCACTCTGCCCTAGCCTAAGTGTTCACAGACATGAATGTGTTGGGAGTGATGGTTGAAAGACGTTCAGACTTCCTCACTCTCCACAGCTGCTCTCAAGAGGTAACATCTGCTTTGTAGCAGCATCTAAAACTGAGGTCCGCATTATGGTAAAACCACAAGTCTCAGCGCTGCTGCTTAGTGGAAAACTTCCTGTAGAAGAACCGCTCCGGTCTCCAGAGCCTTCTGCGGTCGGCCTCAGCGAGAAGCTCGCCTTCGTCATGCCAAGATTACAGAGGGCTCTCCCAGCGATACGCATCTGCAAGGGGTTTAGTGGTTTGCTGTGCTGCCTTTAAAGGGAACATAGATTTATAGATATTGATTTATAGGCTTATTGTGTTTGGGATTTGGGATGGTCATAAGCATGGCAAGAAATGACTTTCTGCCTAATAGCCACAGTGGCTGCTGCCTTCCAGAATTCACAAGCTCTTTTCATTACTTTAGCACTCAACTAGATTTTTGTATTAGTAAAGAGTGTCTAAATGATTGAGTGTTTTACTTGCCAAAGTGGCTGCTGGGTGAGACAAAGTTGGCAGGCTTAATCAAATTTTACGAACATTTGGGCAATGGCTGCTAGTAATTTCCCATTCTGTTTAGAAGTAAAGGGCATGAAAAGCACATAGAGTGGGAGTGCATTTGTGTTTGTCTCTGTGCTAGGTGGTTTGTTTGTATTTCTTTATGGTTCGGTTATGTAGGCCGCATCTTCACTGTTTGTGTGTGTATGTGTGCAAATGGCCTGTTAGCCATCTGAAAGCAGTTTCCCTCCCCAGATGATGAATCCCTCATATGTTTCTGATGTCGTCCATGAAAGCAGTTTGCGCATTTAGTCTTGCGACCGCACCGCGCCCCATTTCCACTGGCTCATTTATGCACATAATAAAAACCGCTGCACGATTGTATACCCAATTTGCCAGGTGGTTATTGCTTTCTAAATTGAATGAGCCACCCTAAGTGTGATGGTTTGAAGTTGTATGCAGCTTAAAGGCACCATGATAGTTCCACTGATTTTTGCAGAAACCGTAGAGGAGCAAAACAACAAAGGGGAGGTGACTTGTGAAAAGGAGCTGACTGCTGCAACAGAATAAGATGAAGAAACTGCATATCATTCCCATAGAGGCACAAATTTGGAATACTTGTCTTGTTCTTTGCTTGCTGTGACAGCAGATCTCCTCATTTTGGGACCAATCTTCAACCAGATTTCTTCCTTTGTCCTGTTCTTTCGGCGTATTGGTGAATGCACACGCTGTACAAAATGTTTTTTTTGTTGCCTTTTTTAAATCCCCCCCACCCCCTCACAATTCTGGTTCAGGACATCTGCACCAACACTCATGTCCGAGATTGTAGGCGAGTGACAAAGAAAACATGCTTTTGTCCACAGTGTCCATGGGAGGGTTCAAGGATGAATCACTCGTGTCTGTATGTGTTTCAGGGCAATTCACAGCCGCAGAAATACGCATCATTACCTTAGAGGGAGTGTTTGAAATCACATTAACATATTTCTGGCATGTAGTGCTATTTATTCATCTAGCTTGTTGTGGTGTGAGTTGCCCAGTTTTGAAGATATTCTCTGTCTTATAGCGAATATATTGAAACTAAATGGCATCCACCTTGTACTGCTTAAACCACCAAAAATACATTTGAAAAACTCACAGGAATGTCTCTTTTCAGGAATAATGACTCAGTCATCCTCACCACCCCCCCAAAAACAAGCAACAC
>VUQK01006857.1:46472-56555 GCA_015106715.1 Bujurquina vittata | reverse complement strand
GTTTTCCCATTACTTTTCCTGGAATTTTACCACGTACTTTTTTTTTTTTTTTTTTTTTTCCTTAATGACCCAGCCTCTTCAAATGATAGGTTTAAAAAAAAAAACAGTGGCAACGGCTCCCCGACAGTTTTTAATAAAACATAATGATCAAAGTCAAAATTAAGAGTTTTGTTGTTTTTAGTTCATTGAAGGTAGGTGGGCTGGCAGGCATAGGGAGCCGGTCTCGCTGCTTTCTGGGTACAAAGAATTTGAAATGTGAGATGTTAGTAAACAAATCGAGAATATATGGGACATCACTGGTTTTGATTATTATAGCACAGTATGCTATTCTCAGGAGGAGCAAGCAACTCTGTGATTATTTTTTTCCCCTCCTTCCTGGTCTCTCTCACTTTTCTCTCTACCCAGTTACATAACTGTATTAAAGTTTTGTTGGAATTAATTAGCATTAATGAATATTATTTATACCAAACTATATATTATCAATTTTAAACTTCTGATAAGTCTGTTTTAAGTTTTAGTTTGGCAGCAAGCCTTCATTCGTGATCCTTGAATTTCAACATGATTCATTTTGTATAATAAATGTAAATTTGGAAATATGCTGTACTTTTAATTACTATAAAATATTACCTGAAAACTGCCTTTTAAGTATTTTTAAGTTCTCCAGTTTCAGTTTGTTTTAAAAAAATATATATTTTAAACAACTTTTTTCTGATTTTATTAATAGCTACACAAAAATACAGAAATAATGTGAGCAAATGGTTCCTCTGTCATTCACTCATTAAATAATTTTAACATTATATGTTTGCTTTTACTCGTTTCATCTCTGCTGCTGCCGTCTCTGCGTTTCTCACGCTCGGCCGTCTTTATCTCCAGCTCAAATATTCTGGGGCCTTCAGAGCCACCTCGACCTCTGTGTTCTCCGCACCACCCATTTTCAAAGTCCTCTTTCACTTTTCTCTCGCTCACCCTTTCCTTATGACTGCCCAAGGCGCAGTTGTCCTGAAGCTTATCTTCTAGTTGTCCCATGTACCCGGGATGCTGATAGAATTGGCTTGCAGCTTTTGCACTGATATACTGTTGTATAATATGCAGGGCGTTGGGGCTAAAAAAAGAAAGAATCATTTTGTTGCAGCTCTGATAAGTCCAGGGTATTGGAGCTGTCATGTGACATAAGGCGAGGGTGCTATATGTCTTAACAGTATGAGGTATTTGAGATAGACAAAAGCTATTTGAGTTACTTAAGATTCTCACTTTATCATGTGCTGTGTTTATATCTTCACTAAGAAGGTTGTTCTTGCCTGCTTTCTGCTCTCTTGTCTTTTTTTGTTGTTGTTGCTTGCCAGGTAAGAGTGACCCATTCTGCGTAGTGGAGCTGAGTAACGATCGGCTGCAGACGCACACGGTCTACAAAAACCTCAACCCAGAGTGGAACAAGGTCTTCACTTTGTGAGTGACTTTTACATCACCCGTATATCTGCTCATGAATGCAGACAAAATATTTTAGTGAAACGTATCCTTGAATGACAGGTTGATTTAAAACAATTTCATTTAAAAAAAAGATATATTCGTGGCTTTCATCCTGTTCATTTGCCACTTTAAAAATATAATCTGGTCCATCTGTGAAAAAAGATCTGTTCATCTCAGTTCAAAGGGTGGACTTCTATTTTTGTTAATGAACCTAGACCTTTAAAAATATTTATAGCTATTAATCTGCTTGTTTGTTTGTTTTTATCCTATTTTTAATGTTTGGTTTTTTTGAGAAATTCCCAGTGATGGGATGGGTTAATTTAGGCTTTTTTTAAATGTGCATCTTATTACATATATTTTCATAGATGTAAATATAACATAATAGAGTGTTCTCAAATGTGACGCATTCATAATATATCATGTGTTAATGGCATTTTTATAAATAGTCTTCTGTGTCTTCAGCATTTACAAAAAGTGTTAAGGTTTGTGACCCACATTTTTAGTGTGTATGCCACTGGTGTTTTCTTTGTGTATTGTCCAGTAATGTGAAGGACATCCACTCGGTACTTGAGGTCACTGTGTACGATGAGGACAGAGACAGAAGTGCAGACTTCCTGGGAAAAGTGGCTATTCCTTTACTAAATGTAAGTCAAAGGCAGATTTCTGTGGGGTTTTTTTTCATTCTTTTTTATGTCCCTTGGGAGTAATAGAGAGAGAACATAGAGAAACAAAAACTGAAAATGAAAATAGAGATGTAAAGAGCAGAGGTTATTTTTGCAGCTTTACTCGTGACACTGTTATTATTGCGCAAAGAAAGAGAGATGACAGGAGCGTGAAAAAATGGAAGAGAGGCTGAGAAGAAAGAAGAGATTGATAGTCGAGGAGATCGGAAGTTAGGGGATGAGAGATGATATGAAAATGACACTGATAGAGACACTGAACAATGTCATTTGAAAAACGAAATAAATAAATAAAGGCAGAAGTGTCTCTCTTATTTTCATGGGAAAAAAAAATAAAGCCTGTGAAGGAACTGTGTGTATAATATACCCATGCTCTGCTGTACAGTATGATTCCCCAGGATAGTTAATTTCTGTTTGACAGAGCTGAGCTGCTGTGGGTAATGAACAGGTACTTGTCAGAGTTGCCACAGTTGTTTTGGGTTCCCTGTCAGCGCCAGCAGCTGGGGTTCAAAGGTGGCCCGGGGAGCCGATTCAGCCGGGTATTGCCAGACAGACGCCTGTCATGTCCCTCTCCCACAGATCCAAAATGGAGAACGCAAAGCCTACGCCTTGAAAAGCAAGGAGCTGACAGGGCCAACAAAAGGGGTCATCTTTCTCGAAATAGACGTGATTTTTAATGCTGTAAGTCTTTCTTTTGCTGTTTTGAGTCCCCTCCCTGATTTTTTTTCTATTTTGCCCCCCACCCCCTATTATCCTCTCTCTCATTCCTCTCTTGTTCTCCCCAGCATCTCCACCCCTTCTACGCTGCTGTTGTCTTTATTCTGTTTGTCCCCCCCACTCCCACCCCCCCTCGCTTCCATCTCATCCTTCGTCCCTTGTCCCTCATCCTCGTTTTGGCTTTAATTATCGAAGACTCCCTCTCAGCAGCTTTTGTTCGCCCATTCACCATCGCTGTGTGTGTCCCTTTAGCGGCCATCTTGCAGCTTGCTCTCCCACTCTCTCTAGCCTCTGACATGGGGCATGCTCTATGCTTGTGCTGCCATGTTGTGCCAGTATAGAGTCTGTTAGAGAAAGCCCTGAAATAATCAAGACATAGCTCCGTCTTTCATCTGCATTCATTTCAAAATCTTTAATAAATCTATCACCATTTGTGGTTCACGATGCTGCCGGTGTCTCTTCCAGGTGAAGGCTGGTCTCAGGACATTGATTCCTATTGAGCAAAAGTATATCGAGGAGGAGCCTCGAGTGTCCAAACAGGTACATCATCAGCCAAACCGCATCTTCTACCATTCTGCCTTATTTTTATCTGTGTCCACCACTGCAACCCCGATTCTGCTTAAGTGTGTGAAGCAAAACCAACAACCCTGGTGAGTGGCATCTTGTAAAGCACAACAACTGTGTGGGCAAGATACAAGAGGATGATTGAAGGAAAAACAGCATTTTGTTTCTTTCTTTTTTTTTCTCCCCCTTTCCTCCTCTCCCTCTTCTCTCATCTCTACCCCCTCGCATCCACTCTGAGTGGTGAATAGAAATGTCAAGCTGTCAGCTCTGGGGTGCATAAGTAGATTGGCCATCCTTATAGTTGGCCCTCTTTGCCACTGCTGCTTTGCACTTCATTGTCACGCTGCTCAGTGTGGCGGCACCACAAAGAGATGAATAGTAGGGGCTGGCCCACATCAGACATGTCATATGAGTGACCGTTTGGGCTCAGCAGTCAGTGTTGCACCACGCACAGCCGAGCACAGCCCTGCCTAACATAGCACAACACAGACACCAGCTCCCACACCACCCTTTTGTCAGCCCTCCATCTATTCCCTTCTTTCCTCACTGTTTCCACTCTGCTTTCTCTGGTGCTTCCCATCTTGGCCCACTCTGAGCTTTTCTCCCAAGTGCAGAATCCTTTTTTATCTCCATTTCACCCCTGACTCGTAGAGATGACCCATGTCAGCGTCTCGCAATGATGATGTCACTGGCTGCTTTGGAGGGATTGCCCCATGAGGACTCTTTTGTGCGGTAGCAGCTCCCCTGCTGTTGCTTGCTGCTTAGTGAGCAGATACAAACTGAAAAGAAGATAAAACACACACAAGTACTTAATGCAAAGTTTTTTTTAACATAACCAATGATTTATCCACTTTCATAAGTTTTAGGAAATAGCTAAAGGTTGTGTTTGACATAATGAAAAATGAGGTGTCCCTATCAGGGATGTTATGTCACCCCAGCAGGACACAATATAAACATCCCTGCTTGGGCAAGAAATAATGATACGTAAAGTAGGAAAAGTTTCACATCATCTAGCTTCAAAGCATTCAAGCCACCGAACACATGCAAAATCCATATTGCAGTGCTGCAGACACATATTGTATGCCCACATTACGCACACACATTGAAACACACAATTTCCCAAGGAGTAAAATAACGCCCTAGAATATTTTAGGAGCAAACTGAAGAGGCAGTTTGTCCTGTGGGAGCACTTTCTCTTGTTGGTGACCTGATTGGGTGATTGGCGTGCTTGCTGTTATGCTATTCCCTGCAGTTAGCCAGTTCTATCTCATCTCTGGCCAAATGCCTGGAGAACGCCCAGGGAGGAGAATCCTGGGACTGTCTCAGAGTTCTTTTTTTTTTGTTATTGTGCTAAACTTTATCACTGGGAGAACAGACCTAAAGAAACACAGTGAGTCAGTCAGCTTGCTGTGGCAGCTGATCCAGTGCCAATCTTATATTGCTATTCAAGTAGAGACAACATATTATTCTTAAGTACTGTGATATAATAGTGAATCTGAAGTGAAGTCAAACATGCAAATCTTGAGCTACAATACGGGGCTTTATTTAATTTTACAAAGACACAGTAGAATGAGACATTTTAGGGCTAGAAGGTGCCACATTGAGACTTAATTCCAGTATGTTGTTTAATCTAATGTGCTAATTAAAACAATGTGACTCTTTTTTTTTATTATTATTACATAGTTAATTTCTCACTTTAACTAAACGTAAAGGTGACCCCTTTAACAGTGTGTCACTACAAGTGTCTTATCAGCGGGACTATGACAGCTGTGCTTAGATGGATCGTTTTGCTGCTGTTTTTATTTTACACACATCTACCTGTCACGCCGAGCCTCATTCCCCATCTGGTTGTTTACATATTGGATATACCATTTTCACAATGAAGTGATAAATCACGCACAGCACGTTTATAACACCACGATGTTTTCTTCGGTTTAGCACATGTTTGACCTTAAACCCTCACTTGCATAAACTTTCACCCATTTGCCTTTTTCCCCCAGTTGCTTTTACGCAACTTCACCCGAGTTCGACGCTGCATCATGGTCCTGATCAACACGGGCTGCTACATAAACAGCTGCTTCGAATGGGACTCTCCGCAGAGGAGCATCTGTGCCTTCGTGGTATGTACATGTCCCATCAAATGTACAGTAAATGTGGCATATCAAATATAAATCGGCACATTTAATGCATGACAGATATATTTCTGTGTGTGATATATGTTTATTACTTGTGTGCAGTTGCTCGATTGATGAATCATGTTGTGTTGTGTTATATTGTGAACATCTATACCTAATTGTAATTGCTGTTCTCTTTTGGCACTGAGAAATCGCATAACCTTTGCCTTGATCAGTACCATTCTAAATGTGTAACCATATATTTAACTGCTTGCACCTTTTACACTAAAGGCGCACTACGGAGACAGCTCAGTGAGGATGTACATGTAGGGCCATTTCTGCTAACAAAGTGTGCATCCCTCACTCATAATTTAACGGTCTAACACAAGAGACTCAAGTACAGTCAAGCACACCATACCCAGACAGATTGTTACACACTCAGATGTCATGCTGTGGTAGACTGGATTAAGTTTTTTCCCTGTTTTTGTATTAATTACACACACATCATATACTTGATTTGGCAGCATTGGCCTTGACTCTCACTTACTAGGAATAAGTGGAGGGTTGGTGTTGCAGCTTAAACACTATTTTATTAGACCCATCAGATGTCCAAATACTGAGAAAATGCAGCTACAATCTACCGAAGTGTGACAAGCTGTTCTTGCAGACAGTAGAAATTGCAGGCTCTTTCTCTCGTCACCCACTGGCCTCCTCTTCATCCTCCCTCCCTCGCTCTCTCTTTTCACTCTCCTCCCTGTCATCTGTGTCTGGTATTAAAAGGTGAAGTGTAATTGGACAGCAGAGCTATCAGTAAAAGACATTCTCCTGCAGGGCAGTGAGTGGCTGTATGGAGGTTTCTACCCTAAAGATGACAGAGCAGGCATTTAATCCTGTCTGGTTTAGTGTCCTGACTTAAGTAGCTACAGGACAGGTGGACCCAACTTGCCCCAGCCCTTTACCATTGGATCACAGAGCATCTTCTGCAGCAGACATTAGACATTAGCAGCATTTGGCTGGCTGACACCAGTTTAATCTCTCCAGAGGGTGTACGTGTGTGTGTTTGCACAGCAGGTCACAGTGTCATCACAAGACGTGGGTCAGAAGAGACACAGTATTGATCAGTTAACATTTTCCTCTTTGCGCGAGCGAGCGCATTTGTGTGCGAGCTCGGTGCGTGCGTGCGTGTTTGCATTTTCTCTCATGTAAGGCTGAACTGGGCGGGAGTCCTTGTGTCTTATCTTTTATAAATAAATGAATGTGTCAGACAAAAAAATGTCAAGGAATTCACCCGTAACAAGGTCACTTTAGAAATACCAATCTGCATGGTGAATGGAGAGGAGGAAATAGCCTTGGACAGAGCAGCCTCTGTGTGTCAGCACATACAAACAGATATATGTGCCTTGTATGGATCTTCCCAAGTTTTTTAAAAACACAGCATATAGTCCATCCATTTCTGACTAACCTACAGTTCAAAATCTGATTGGATTCAGATGACGAGAAAGTAGCTATCTAGGCCAAGGACACAGTGTTTTATAGTTTTATAGAAATTCTGAATTTTTAGGTGTCATTGTAGTCCACCCACCCATCCCCAGCTCTTTTGGGAGTCTGTTAACGTAGGAGTGAGCACTTAGCTAAAAGCATCAGAGTATTTAGGGCCTCTCCTCTACACAGGTATTCCCTCCCTCCCCTCCGTTTCTTCATCCCTCTCTCATTTCTCCCTTACTTTGAGGGGCCTCTTAATCACTTCACTCATCTCTTTAAGTGGGTTTTTATGGGGGGCCATCTGGCCAAGGTGGTGCATTCATGAAGGTGTACTGCTGTGTGTGATTATGGGCATGTGCGTCTGTATACATGCGCACGTGCGTTTCTGTCTGGCTGTCTTTTTATCCAGATGTTAGACGTAACTTTCCAACGTGGTTGTAGCTTGAGAGGTGTAGCTGTGGGCGATTCAACCTCTAAACTTACAAATGTGTGCGCTTCTTAACCTGTAAGTGAGCCCGGGGGAGCAAATTTAAGCGTGCTCATATATATTTTGTGAACGCAATAGTACATCATCGCAGTTGTCAGACTGTGTCACCGCTCGACACTTCTTCCACAAAAAAAAAAAACGATCAAAATTTTCTTCATGGTCTCTTACTCGCCTTCTGCCCAATTCTGAAATACCAGCCGCATGTACACATCATCCATTAGTGCCAGCTGTGTTTAGTGCGCGTGTGTGTGTTGTGTGTGTGTTTTGTGGGTATGTGCGAGAAATAGAGATATCGCATAGTCTCACATGCAGCTTTTCACTCTTTTCTCTCTCACACCCACACTGTTGTCACCCACCCATCCCGACAGTGAATCAGCCACCGTGGCAGCTTTGCCTGAGGCGTTGGCACAATGGACGGGACTGGAGTTACCTCCTGTCCTGCATGATGGGTGGTGTCTGTGTATATGTGTGTCTGTGTGTATGTGCGCGTCTGTGGGTGGTGTCTCCATTCCCCGTCTCAGGGTTAAGCGTCTGCTTCCTCTCTCCACACCTGCGAGCTGAGTGTCTCTCCGTTCTGTCCTTCCATGCATCCCTGTTCTTCTTTATCTCTCCCTCCTCGCTCCTCCTCTTCCTTTGCTTTCCCTCCCGGAGAGTTGAGGCCATTGTCGGGCTGAGCGGTGTAGGGTTCTGTTCTCCTGCTGCTGCCAGCTCTCCCCACGGCCCCTGCAAGACAAGGCTGTTATTGCCCCAGGGACCGCAGGCCTCAGCAGCTCTTCCTCCAAACAAATTTGCTGTAACTTTATCTGCAATTGGGCCCTGAATTGGGAGCAAATAGAGGCAGCTTTGTGAAGCTCGGGGAAGGGCGAGGGCAGCGAGCTGGGGGTTGTTGGGGAGGCAGGGGAAATGATACCGGGCTCTTTTATGTCAGGCAAAGTAGGACTCTTATCAGGAAGAGAGCCCAGACAAGGGAGCTACTTCTAGAGGAAACTGGAGCACCTATCACCTGCTTTGCATTTAGATAAAAATTCACCCTGCTGAAATAAAAAAAAGGGGGGGAAAAAAAAAAAGCAAAGGCAGGTACAGAAGCAACTATTGGAGTGTATATGTGTGTGTGTTTGCACATGTCTGGCTGGCGGTTTGATACACAGTGCAAAGACGCCACAGCAGTCAGCGGTACACACCACTCCAGGTCTCTTTAAATTGCTCCTTTGACTCCTCTTCAAAGAACCTGTCTAACTTTTAAAAGTTTTAAAGTTGGGAGTTCGTCTTTGCCCACAGCAAGGGACAGCTTTGAAAGATATACTTTCACATTTTACTGTTCTCCTCATTTCCAAAATGAATGATAGTTGAAATATAGTAGCATGACTCACAGAGAATACCAAGTCAGAGTTTAATCACCAGAGATAGAGACTCAATAGAAAATGTGTGAGGTCTTTTGATGAGAAGTCGCGATACAGTACCCTTAATAATAATTGGTACCTGTGGGAAGTTGTAGTATTGTGATCATAAATGGTTTAAGCTTTATTGTATTGTTGTAGCTATGATGTTGCAAAATGACTGGCTTTGACACAACAGTTTTAGTGATTTGGGCTCCTTTTTTTAATCGAACGAAGAGCATTAATTGTGCTGTAGAGCGAGGTTCTGCAGGAGAACAGCAGGGGGCAGTCTAGCACCACTGAATGTTGTGTAGGTCTGGTCAGAAACAGGACACAGTCTCCCTCCCTCTTGTTCCCTCGAACTTAACAGGACTTCTAGTTGCTATCTGGCAACACTTAGTGCCAGCATGGAAATTGATGTAAGAGAGATAAAGGGGAACTCTGAAATCCAAACTTCAGTTTCACTCCACTGAGACAGAGCAGGGGGAAGTTAGCCTGGTGTGTGGTTAATGTAAGCCAAAGCACTGAATATTACCCTCCCACAGTGCTGCGGCAAAGAGCCGCAAGGACGCGGGTTGTGTTTTGAAACAAATAAAGCAACTCTCAATGTGCCGCACTAAGTGCTTGAATAAATCATTTTCACTATCTCTTTTGTTAGGATTTTTTTTAATATAGCTTATTGTGTTTGAATATTTTAATATTAAGTGAAAGCTTTAAACATTACAACTGAGATGAAATCTAACTACACAGACTTGTCAAAATAATTTAGATGCTGTTTGGAGTTTTGGTATTTTAGCTAAAATGTTACAAATAATGCCGGCATGGTTTTACTTTGTTAGTTTGGTAATTGTCTTTCTTAATTACGCATCTCATTTCAATATCAGCTCATCCTCAGATGTGAAGTTAGCCCAGTTCAAATGTTGCCTTTAACTGTATCTAAACTGGTTTAGCAGATTTGACAGTGGAAATTCTTATTTGACTTTGTTTTGTGACAGCTGACTAGTTTTGTTCCTGGAAATTTCACTAAAGATCGCTGAAGCACAAATCTGTTTTGTCAAAATAAAAGTCCATCATTTCTTTTAATCGTTATTTGTGCTTCAGCGATCTTTAGTGAAATTTCCAGGAACAAAACTAGTCAGCTGTCACAAAACAAAGTCAAATAAGAATTTCCACTGTCAAATCTGCTAAACCAGTTT
>VUQK01006857.1:34176-46452 GCA_015106715.1 Bujurquina vittata | reverse complement strand
TTTGTTTTGTGACAGCTGACTAGTTTTGTTCCTGGAAATTTCACTAAAGATCGCTGAAGCACAAATAACGATTAAAAGAAATGATGGACTTTTATTTTGACAAAACAGATTTGTTGTCTAAAAGTAAATTGTTAATTGAAAATTCCTGACTTGTTTTTATGCTGTCACTGCTGAAAGTAGTTTTGGTGACACAATCGAATATAAAAGAGGAAAAAAAAAAGCCTCACTACAATTATTTTAGTAGGTTTGATAATTACAGAAAACATTTCCTACAGGAGGACCAAAAAACAGGCTCCAACTCACTTTTTCTAACAAATAGATTGGATTTTATTTACGTACTCGCTACACTAAATCAGAGAGTGCACATAATATGAAGAATGCAGGAATACACAAGCAAAGAAAGACTGTGTTCATAAAAAAAATAATAAAAAAATTACATTATCAAGAATGCAGCATTATTAAAGAAAGCAAGAATGGGACGAGCATCCCCTGTGTGAGTATTCAGATATTCACTATGAACCATCACCAGCCGCTACATAATATGTCTGCGGCCACACGGGGTCATTTACAAATTATTCCCATAGACTACATCTGGAGCTTCATCTAGCTTTTTCCTCCTCTTTCTTCCCCTTCAATCCAACATGTTTTTGTCGTTTTTGTTTTTTTGTTTTCTCCCTCTGCTATTTTCTGGTCACTGACATCCACAGCAGGCTCCTTCCCACTCCCTATTCTCCAGGCGAAAAGCCTCCTATGTGGTGCAGCGAGCGACGGGGGGTGACTGTGATCGCCCAGTCCTGGTGGAAAGGTTCAGGCACTGTAGGGCCCCATTGCCCAGCCGGTGGGCACATAGACGGTTCAGGGCTGGCCGCTGCTGAGCCGGGGTGTCCGGTTTCTCTAGCTGCCAGTCAAAACTTCACCCTCAGCCACCTTAACCAAATGGAGGAGGAATAAAGGCGGATGACAGGTTAAACAACCTCAGGCAAATAGAGAAAAGAGCAGGAATTTCAAAACAAGAGGATTTTAGGGCTGAAAACATTAGGTTTGTGAAGTACAAGTAAATTTTCTGCTGTGTGATGACAGCGTGAGTGAAAAGACTACCAGGCACCAAAGATCTTTCAAATGCATTGTTGTGTATTCCTACTGTAAGTGGTATTTATAGCACTGTATAGAACGAAGCGTATGAAGACGTTTATAAGTGTGCAGTTATTAATAGCTTCTACTAGAATAGTTTCAAAGAAATGAGCTCCTCTGTTTGTTCAATTGAAGTCAACTTTCTGCACCTCAGTTGCACATTTTTGTAGTTAGAAATTGCTCGAGTGTTTATCTCTGTTGCAGATCATACAGATTGGTAAATTATAGTAATTTGGAGCAGATGGATAATTTTAGAATAGTTATATTTTGTGGGGAAAATCTGCGTGAATCTATGTTATTGTATTTGTCTGTATGCAAGCATCTGTTGTTGGGCTTTCATGATCCTTACAGCGTTTTCTGATGAGTGAAGGGAAATTGTTGTGTTGCTTATTAGTATACAAATATGAATTATTAAAGAGTTTCTTTCCAGTTCTCCTACACAGCTGTATCAGAGAAAGATTCTGTGTATGTAAGAAAGTAAGTTGAGCCTGAGAGAGAGACGGAGGAAGACTGTGATCCTTTGGGGAGATTTGGCTGTTTCACCAAGGCCACTCAGGTTTATTTGAAGAAGAAACTTTGCTGTGAGCGTTATGCAAATGTACTGGACATTTCTAATGTTTAATTTATGTCCTCTTTTTTTTTTTTTTGCTTCATGTATTCAGCGTCTGTTATTTAATTTTTACATGGAGTTACAATTCTGTTGTAAAGTTTTGATAAGAGCCTTTCAAACTTTTGCATGAATTGGAAAAGTTGAGGATAAAAATTTAATTTGTAAACATGGGTTTATTGTGAGGAGCTTTGTCCGTTATGACGCTGTGTGCGAGTGCGTCTGTGTTGTCTGGAATGCGCTGTGTTGAGAGGGTAATGAATCTCTTATTCACTTTAACCCTATATTACACCCTCACTCACACACACTCACTCACACACACTCACTCACACACAGACAAGCAAACACCGAAATTAAGCAGACTCATTGTTGATTATTAAGCCTCTTTTTACTCTTGCTGGTGTTTGCTCAACCAAACAGGATAGATCAGACAGGATGTCAGCTCTCAATTTCATCACTTTTAAAAGTTTCCCATCGAAGCTGATTGTTAAACAGGGATGTCTTTCCATACACAGACTAATTAATTGCAAATCTTCTGTGCTCATATTTGAAATAACGGATTTCTTGTACTTGAATTCACTGAATATGTTTCCCAGTGAAAGATTAAGCATTAGGCATGGTTTGCATTTTCAGCATTTGTTATAATTGGTGCTGATTTTTTATTTATTTATTTTTATCAATCGGGACAAATCTCTATTCTTGAACATGATATTATTAGATAAGATAAATATGCTTTTGTTTCATTTATTTCTGACAGATTTTATTTCCTCAACCTTTCAATAACAACTGACAATGCTCTCTCACAATCTGGACAATGTGTCCAGAAAATATCAACCTTCCGCGATTAGCAATTTTACTTTCCCACACGTATCTCCCAACCGCCGCAGTAATCTGTTGTCAGAGGCTAAAGAGTGCTGCCAAAACCAGAATACAAGGTTTTAGGAAAGGTTAATTTTCAGATGGTACTTTTCTTGTTTGGTGATGAGAGGGGAGGTATAGAGGTTATGGTTTTGGCAGATGGGTGCAGAGGAGGTTAGAGATGGGGCATATGAGTCTTTTGGGCCAGGAGAGAGGGTATAGGGTCTTGGAGTGACAGGGTTAGGGGCTCGGGTTGTGGGGTGTGCAGGGTCATGTGCTGGAGTTTGGGGTTGAGTATAGAAGGGTCAGCTTTGACGTACTGTGGCTGAAACGGTACATGACCTCAGACTCTGAGATGATTGGCATGGAGGATAGAGGCTCTGACGGCTCATACTTATCCTCCTCACCATCCTCCTCCTCTTCAGCTTGAGACCCAGAAACCTTTAAGGGGTCACGGTGCTCACCCTCAGCTCACTGACACCAGGCCCGTTCCTTTGTTAAAAGTGAAGACTCATTTTATGCTTTTTACTGCATGGAGTTTATGATTCTGCATATGAATGTGTTTTGAATGTGCGTTGTTTCCAGTCACACACGGCACATGTGGCCAGGTTCTCCGGAGTTTGCCTCCTGAGCGCCCGTATGGAGTCTTAAATGTATATATTTATAGCTCACATTGATCTCTTATTTGTTTTTACTTTTCTTTCACAAGCAGCTTTGACTTTCTCTTTCAACAGCTTTTTGTCGTTGTCGTTTGGAACTTTGAACTCTATATGATTCCTCTTGCGTTGCTTCTGCCCTTGGCCTGGAACTACATTCTCATTGCGTCGGGGAAGGATACCAGGCAAGATGTGGTGAGTAACCCCTGTCGCTTCTTGATATCCCTACGCCTTTATTTCCTGTCATTGTAAAAGCCTGTTTCCACATACAAATGCAGGTTAAATTCAGCCACAGCTGTTTTATCGGGGCATTGATTTACTACATTAATCATATGATGGTGCGTTCCTAGACATTATACAAGCAGTAGATATATGGGGTGTGAATTTCTGACAGGTGTTCAACACAGATGTACAGATACAGTAGAAATAAATATCGCTTTCTGAAGAAAAGTAGCAAAATGTGCTTTCAGATTGAACCGCACGCCACAAACTTTGAGCAGATTTGGAATTTTACATATAAAAACTCTGCAGATTTTTTTTTCTCCTCTTAATAAAAATCTCTGTCTGCCGCATGAGGTGCTGCATTCTCAGTGCAATCTCACATTTCTCACTTTGCCTTCTTTGAGGCAAAGAAAAGGGAGAAATAATAGGCTGTCACCTTGAGCAATGTTACGCCACTTACCTGGTAGTATATTTATTTAATTCATTTATTTTTATCTCTTATACCAATTAAGTGATGTCAAAGCAATGTCATGGAGAAACAGACATGTTTTAATCATGGCCAGGCACATTTGGAGAGTAGAGAGTGAAAACGAGAGAGAGAGCTGGACTATGGCGTGAGCGTGAACAATGAAGTGATTAATTTTAATAAGTGCCTTTTTCCAAGACTCAGTTGGAAATAACCAGTTAACAGACTTGAGATTTCCTTGCAGTCTTTTGCCTTCTATATGTGTATATTTATCTCTTCATAGGGATTCTTTGGGTTAGATTGGATTGGATTTGGAAGAGGTATTAAATTCAGTTATCATAATGAACCAAATCTAATAGCTGTGTGTCACTGCAATATTACAGAATTAAATGTGAACTCTACGTAGCATATAGCACAGATTTATTGTTTAGTCTCGAGAGCTAATCTTCTCCATTCATAAGCCTCCATTTCCATGTTTGTCCATTTAAAAACGTGGCATTAAAATTAGCAAAATGATCCTTGTGTTTCTTGACAATAAACTGGCAGTAATACTCTAGTTTTAGGCTCATTTAAAAATGTATATATATTTAACGTGTGATTTGTTCAAGTCAATAATTACAGGTTTACAACTGTAGGTAAACAATTTTTTAAAGCGTTCAGACTTCAATTTCAGAGACACTTTCCTCACCTGTAGATGGCGACATTGCTTGCTAAAAAAATAATAATAGCCACACATGCCTTAAGACAAAACCTGGCATGATTATTTGTCTCTCTACCTGCTGCTTGTATTTATCCAGACCTAATGATATTCTTTTCCTGTGTACCTCCTAAGTAAAATGAGGCAACAATGGTTGCATATCCCCGTAATGTGGCACTCAATTCACATTCCAATAAGTGCATGTAACTCCCACTTCATGTGGAATTGCTTTTCTCTCTTGAAAGGGACTATTGTGTCTCAAGTACCTCAGGACTTGGTTTAAACCTTAAGACATGTTCATACTGTTGATTCTCATATGGCAAGTGCCCTTAAGTATAACAACACTGTCCAGTTCTACTTAAAGGTCTTATGTGCGAAGCCAGAAGAAGCTATGGACACTCAGCACCAGATGTTAAAACACAGAGTTTTAACATCTGGTGCTGTCTTAGTATTTTATTTTTTGTATATTCTCTTATTTTTTCAGGTAAAAAAAACCTCACTAAGATTAAAAATCTCCTTTTGAAGACTGACCTGGCCAGCAGTTACAACTGAGGTTGCATCTGCTTCATTGTCAAAGCAGCAACTCCGCATTTGATCACGATCTTCCACATTTAGAGCACGAACGCAGAGCACATATTTTTACTGACTTTAGCTCGGTTTGTTGTGATGGAACCAGTGCCCCTTAAAACATTTGCCACCGACTAGAACAAGCATTTCCATTTTCCTGTTTCAGTTGAGTTTAATGTCTTGAGGCTTGTCATGCAACTAGTCCACTGGATTTATATGGCAAGGGTTAGGGTAGACCAGAGTGTGGTTTTGCCTCTGAAGCTTTGCTTTAATATCGCCATCTTCAGTGTGTTGTGTGAGAGTGTTTGGTTGAATTCAAAGGGTCATCAGGGTCATCAAGAAAGGGGGTATTTTAACACATGAGAGCACCGCCTTAAACGTTGGCGTGTGACCCTCTTCACTAAAATGTCTCTACTGTCTAATATGAGCAGCATTTGGCAATGATTTTAATTGCGTGTGCAGTGTAAATCTTACAGTTTGACAGTCTTGATATGTGTGGGTAGGAGTGTCAGTGCTGGCACTGGTTTAAAGCGTGTTTGTAGAGGCTGGTGGTGAGAAAGTTAGAGGCAAATACACACTAAAAGATAAGGGGCTAGCATTAAGGTAAATGTACTCTAGGTCTATATGCAGGTGTGCCCATGATGCACGAATACTCAAATATTGTGTGTCTGTGTGTGTGTGTGTGTGTGTGTGCTGTGGTGATTTTTCTGCAGTCTGATAATAATTAGTTTATGCCCTTTATTCTTAGGTTATATTCAGACACAACAAATGTGTAGGACTGCAGCTCATGCACATACACACATATACGTTCACAGGAGTCACTCCAGGCGTGTGTTTTCATGGTACACACACATGCAAGTAGCAGCATTAAATTCTGCGTGTACATACAGATAAAAGTTGTCTCTGTGTTTTTTGTAAACTGCCACGTGAGTGTGCATATGCATGAGTTTGTACAGGCAGTCTTTGCAGCAATATATCTGATGAGAGTTGCAATTGTCAAAGATTAGCTCTATTATTGCTCCTTTTCTTGCTGCTGTGACAGTTGTGCTTATAAGTGCAGAGCAGCGCAGGTGATACAAAGAAAATTCTCTGACAATCACTGCCCCGTTGGTGTCTGTGTTGCTGCCTTCCTGCCGTTGGATTGGTGAATGTGTGGAACCCCTCTCTCTTTGCTCCATTATCAACTTTCTTCCTCATTCAGTCCTGATATTATTATCTTATCTCAGATAAGACTTATAGTGAATGTAAGGTACGACGGAAGCATTCGTTATTTTGCTGAAATGCTGTACACGCACACACACACTCTAACGCACACATTTAGACACAAGTATCCCTCGAGTCCTGTCCCTGTTTGTTTTCAGACAGTTTTCCCCCGGTGCAGGGGGTGGGGTGAGGAGGAGGGTGAGGGGGTCTCGTGGATTCCTCTTCCGAATCTTTATCAAGCTGAAGTCATGGACGACTCACTGTTTCCCTCTTGCACTTGGCAGAGACACTGAAAAGAATAGAAAAGAAAACAGGGGAAAAGGCTTTCTAATTACTTTAAACAACACACCAAATTAAAGCATTGTGCTGAGCTGAGCAAGGGTCAGCATCCGGAGCGCTGCGGTTTTCCAGCAGTCTGGGGTGAGGGTAATGCCAAAGGAATCTCTGTTGAACTCACTCTGAAGGTTGAGAGAGAGGGAGAGAGAATGAGCGAAAACAAAAAAAGCCTACACTTGAGTACAGACTTCCTAATGAACTGGCCTTGCTTCATCTGACGGGTTCAGTGCGCTTACCCTTCGATGCTTTTACACCACAACCACAGTCCACAGCCCTGTCTATACACAGTGTTCTTTACATGCTGTATTTCACCACTCAGGGTCACTGACTGCTGTGTGGTTACATGCTGCTTTGCAAACAGATCCCGGATCAGTGCTTCTTAGCCTAGCCCCAACCTTGACCAGTACCTGCTAAGCAGTCAGAGCGTCCTTAAGAACAGCGATTAAAGGAGGCACTGCACCAGCAAGGTCCCCGACCTCCTTTCTTATCATGTAGCACTCTGACCCGTGAATGCTGACTCTCCCACACCGTTGGCTGACCTGTATGTCATGGTGTAACATGCCCCCTCGCTCTCTGAGCAAACAAGAGGACCCTTTTATGTTTCTGAATATATGCTGAATATATGAGGATGATACTGTGTTTACTTTGGCGTTCAAAGGCATTACTGTATTATTAAGAAAGACTCGTATTGTTTTTCTGCTTCTGCTTTTCTGCATTGTAATGAGATGACCTCTCCATCTCACACTTGTTTGGAAACCTGGGACAACTTGGAGGTTACATCTGTCCCAAGAATGTTACAATGAAAGCTGCCCCTGCGCTGGGTTTGGTCAAGCAGAGGACAGGCAGCTCTGCAGGACGAGGAGGATGGCTGCCGGATACATGTGCACACATGCGTGTATCTTGTCGTGGCAGCGAGTTGTAGTCTCGGGTATGCCTGCTTGCATGACTAGATGATGGGCACTGAGATTAACAAGCAGGGACACATCCCAAAAGAAATCATTCCTTGCCGCTCTCTTGGCCCAGAAAAGCCCTTACCAGATGTTATGAAGGTGTTCATTTCAGTGCAGGCTGTCGGAGAGGCTACATATGGAACACGGTGATGTCTCTTTCTACCACAGGATGACGGGCAATTAGGCCTCGTCACACTGGAGGACCATGCTCTTTATCCCATGCTTCAGACCATTACATTGATTCACCCAATGGATCCACCAAACCATTACAGAAGAGAAGACCTTAATGGCCCGAAGATGCTTCGCACTTACAGGCACGCCTCCAGTGGCACGAAAACTGACTGTGCAGCCCACTCTCGGCACATAGAGAGTTTAATCATTTTCACAGAGCTTGGTTGTTTATTAAAATAAAGTAATTGAGGTCACATAGTTCTATTGCTTCTAGTTTAATATTTACTTTTCTCTACTGTGTGTCGCAGCAGCGCATTGTTCGTTAGTGTAAATAAAATCTGGTTTATTTACAGTCAAAATTGTCACGTTTTATTTGAACGTCGTAGCATTTTTAGAACGAGCCTTCATTGCAGTTTTTATCTGTTCTATTTTCTCCTTGATTTTGCATCTCAAAAAAAACTTTGCCGCAACACTGTGCCTTGACATCTGCCCTCATTAAGAGCCACACATAACACAGGTGGAGCAGAAGTAAATATTAGGAAAGCTGGAAGGAAAAGAGAATACGCTGCCTATTATACCTCAACTCCTCCAGGAAGTCACACCATTTTTGCTCATAAAACTGTAACTCTGGAAAGACAAGGAGAATGAGAAAAGGAGATGGAGTGGGAGCAGGAGACAGAAAAAGACAGGGAGGCATTCAGAGAGACGGAGGCAGAGGAAAGCAGCGGTGGATGGCAGGCACTCCTCAGTGTGGAGTCAGACATGGCAGTTGGTGACAGGTGACAAAATCAAAAGGTCATGTCACTTTTAACTGGGAGCGCCTGTGCCCCGCTGATTTCCCCCGTGCCGCCCCGGCATCATCGTGCTCATCTCTGCTGCTCTCGCTGCCTCTCTGTCTCTGCTAAACTGGCAGATAGGATGGCAGGCTGGCAGGCAGAAAGACAGGCAGCGGGCATAGTTTGAAGCGGGACGGGAGCATCGGGAGCATCAGGGATGCCACTGCAGAATCCTCCCATCCTTTTCATCATATTGCCACCCCCTCTCCCATCCCACCCCATTTATCTAACTGCCTTCATCACACTGAACCTTTGTAACTGTCTGTGCTCTTTGCTAACAACACCAGCAGTTCAGGGTGTCTGTCTCGGTGTCTGTTGTTGTTGATGCTGTTGTTATTTTGTCTATGTGGTATACCCACTGTAGTGGTTTGTTAGTGTTTTCGGTTTAAACCTTCAGCTTAAGTCTACAGGTGTGTGTGTGTGTGGGTGCCATACAATGAACATCAAGTACATAGCCCTCTTTGTCACAATTGAATATGAAAACACGATATGACTAATGCTGGTGGATTTTTCAAAATTGTGACTTTGCCTGAATAGCCGCTTAATTTCTGGCTAAACCGAAAGGAGGAAGTAACCGGTGAGTTAGAAATGTCACAATACAAGCAGAAAACTCAATATTTTCCAGCGCTCATGGATTTGGTGTTGCTTTCATGAATATGGAGCTGCCCTTCTCACCCCCACCACCAGCCCCGGTAGCACCCCAGCCTCACCCCTATCTAGCCCCCTGCTGGGTGAGCCCTGGCTTGGGCAGTGCAGATGGAAGTGCCCCCCTCTGAGGGCCACGGCTCTGACAGCTTGTGAAGGGCCCGTGTGGGTCAGCCAGGCTCAGCCTTATCAGACGCGCAGCTCTCCCCCAGTCTGCAGAAACTGTGGTGTAGGCAATATGTGCACACATACACATAGACTCATGGACAGTGCATACCAAGCAGGGCCTTGAGATCCCCCAGCCAGCCACTCAGCCAAACCTCAGCAGCTGGAGAGGTTAAAACCCCCTCACGTATCAAAGAGGAAAAGCAGCAGGAGGATGGAGGGAGGGATGGAGGAATGGGAGAAAAAAGAAGGAAAAAGTATATCTTCATGTTCACTGGCGATGTCTGCCTCGGCGTCAATTCCCCACGCGGCTGTCATTGGGAAGGTGAGGAGAGGAAATAGTGGAACTCAGTACGGCCAACAGGAGAGAGAGAGCCGAGTTGAGAGGCATTTCAGGGGAAAGGTGAAAATAATGTGGCTACTAGTTTAGTAGTAGAATTTTACTTTCCCCCAATGGAGTGTTTGTATGCACTTGTTTCATTGATCCAGACAGGTTTGAGTCAATTTTTTTTTTCTGTCAAATCAGTCCACCCAGAGCTCAGTTTTTTGGTTTGTTTAGTTGGTTGGTTTTGTTTTTTGACTTGTGAAGTAATGTTTGAATTCATTTGTGTGCAGTGTGTCCATAGTTATGGATATTTAGTTGATTAGTACGAAATTATTCAAACTTTCTTTCCCTCATTTCCAGACATTTTTCGGTCTTTCCAGGCAGAAGTAAAAAGGAAAAACTTATTTAGGCTCTTTTCCTTCCTGTAAAAACACTCATAATTCTCTAACATTCTCCTGTGATTTAACCTATGATCATATTTACTATCAAATTCCCCATAATGCCACAGAGCTGTGTATCCAGCAAGCAGAAGATCACAGTAATAATCCATGTGACCCTGAGATTATGGTCTCTGTCCTTGAAAACACACTAGGGGTGCTGTTGCACTGCTGATCTTGTGCGAGAAGCTTCCTGAGGAATTTTGCTTCTACTTTATGACTGTTCTTGAAAAACTTTTAGATATTTAGCTGCACGTCTCTAATAACATTTTATTCTCTCATGTAGCAGCCACACTGTCTACATGGTAACAGTTTGCTCCAGCAAGAAAACATCAGATCTTAACACTCCTAACAACTTTTTGTTTCCCTCCTTCTTATTTGTTTTAGTCCCGGCAGCTGTAACCATGCGTTTCAGTTAGCACAAACAACCGCAGACAAAACCGAAAGTAGAAAGTTTGGTCTTGTGATGCTGAACGCAGCGCCATCTTTTTAGCCGTGATGTATCAATCACAAAGTATGTTAAAGTGATGACACCAAAGTTTTCGATACACTAGCATATGAAGATAATACACCACCTCTGTGACATGTTTTGGCAAGTAAGTAGACAAGTCACAGTTGGTTTTAATTCGTAGCAGGTCTTTTGCCTGGATGCAAAATACAGTAAAAGAGGAAAAATCATTCAGATAAAGCAGCGCGCGTGTTGGAACATGAATGCAACAGCAAATTAATTCTTGCAAATTAGCTTTTCCTGTGTAAGCAAAGACCAAACCGATGCATTCATACATCCAAAGCCATTTGAACTCTCAATGTCATTGTGCTCACTTGCATTCTTTGTGTGTATTTCATACTATCACATCTGTGTATGTATTTATGGAGCACAATGTAATCTGTAAGAGTAGCCTGCATCATCCCTGTATCATTTGAATGGGTCTGAATATGTTAATCCCCACCTCTGTAGATACTGAATTGACTGGAGCAGCTCTGCAGGCAATGTGAGCCCTGCGCGATCCTGTCGACAGCAAGGCTTTGATGCTGCCGTGCTGTAATGATAGTAATTCAAACAACATGATAATGGGGGGGATAAGCAGACAAATGATATCATACACCAAACAGGTCTTAGAAAGAGGAAAGAATGAGACAAATAGAGGAAGAAGTAGAGCGATGCAGAGTACGAAAGAGGGATGTTTGGAATTCATTGGCTGTACTGAGGTAATTTATATCCTCCCATACTGAGACAGTAGCTTCAGTGCACGCATTTAGCCGTGGCAATCTTCAGGGCAGATGACATGTTCCGTGTCTTTTTATTTATTAATTTTACACTGTGTCTCATTGCAGGAAACATGACTTCTCTCTGTAACCAGCGGCAATAGAAGGGAGAGAGCAGAGCGGAGAGCAGAGGGAGACAAACGACTCTATCATTCTCTCTGTCTCTCTAGGTCATGCTTCTCCACCTAGCTCATGCTCATTTCTTTGTTTAAAGTTTGGAGCATGTGCCAGGCAGGCCCTGCTAAAGCCTCTGTGTGGAGGATTCCATTATATTTCTATTTTGGCATGGATGAAAGGATTTGGAGGGAACCATGATGTCTTTATAAACAGTTATAGTTCATTTGTTTAGAGATGCCAGAAGGCTTTCATTTTTACAGTATCTCATCTACATCTTTTCCCTTGACTGAGCAGAAGAATTCCCTCTTTGGTATTTATATAGTGTAGTACTGGATGTGCTCAGTGTCAATAAAGAGACTGTCAAATGTGAACAGTCAAGCTTATTTGTCTAGACATGGGAGAGTTTCATTGAGCTAGGAATGGCCAGTTGTTACACAGTCAAACAGTTAAAATGAGGAGTTTCACACATACGTGCACATCACTTTGCCCTAGTGATTCACTTATATTGATAGAACTCACTCAGACACACACACACACACACACACACACACTAGTCTCTACACTCGCCTTTTGTCTCTGAACTTATCTTTGTGTGTGTGGGACGGTGTATTTACATAAGAG
>VUQK01006857.1:14979-27263 GCA_015106715.1 Bujurquina vittata | reverse complement strand
TTTTCTAACCCTTTGACTCTAATTTCTGTGGGTTGTAAAGAGAACATCTTACTGTAATCTATCCACAAGGACCCTAAACCAGGCCCGTGGGAGGACAGCCGTGATAAAAACCATATCCTCGAGGATATGTTGGCTTCCTGGCACTTTGAATGGATACGAGCGATGGTGGTAAGTTGATATGTGTGTGGCTCTAGCACCGACTTCCGATGGTGTTTGTTGCTGTCTCCCAGTTCCCTTTTTAGCTCATCGTCTGTCCAGCGGCCTCTGTGTGCCGTCCTGTCAGGGTTTGTGTACAGTATCTGTCCCCCCCTGTCCACGTCTCGATTAACACCTACACACACTGCACGTTTGGCCCCCCAATCCAAACCCACTGCAAGGGTTCTGCCTGTGCCTGCTTTTTAAGGTAATGGAGAAGCTCCTGAGCTCCAGCATGGAAGGCTGCTCCTGTCTTTGTCTGTAACTTCCCTGTAGCATTGTAGACCTGTTAAATATTGAGGTGAAATATGTAGACCGAGGTGTGACAGCGTGTTTTGCTTTTGGGACGTTTGGTTCTGGGGCAATAAAAGGTGACATGGGGAGTCACTCTAGTGCATTTGTGCTTATTTATTTTTTGACACAGTTTTGCACAAAAACAGAGACCACAGGGGAATCGAATGTTCTCCTAGGTTGGTGTTGTGTTTTTTTGTTGTTTTTTTTTTGCCTGCCAAAACATTGGCTTTTGGATTCAAACTTCTTTAAAAGTACTAATTATTTTTCACTCACAAATAAGGACTGTTTTCACACCTTATGACCCCCTAAGTCACGGATAATAGACACCTAACAAAGTAATTTTCGAGTTTGAGTTTTAGTTGTGTGTGTGTGTGTGTGTACAGTATGTGTGTGTGTGCATGGGTGTGCGGTGGCTGGTGCGGTGATTTGAATGTTTTTCTGACTGCTTTTTCTTTAAAGCTGCTACAGGAACTGCAAAATTGTCACATATTGCTGGAGAAAATCCCAATGCTCATTATGCCTAATGCAACAATGACTACTCCCCCCAACTGTTATTGTTCTGAATCACATACACACAAGTGGCTGAACCAACTGAACTTTTTGATTGATGAACTATGCATCAAAGGATTACGACGAGCAGCTCCTTGCACTGTAGGTGAGGAGTTCTTGTGTGCTCTTATCCACCCAAAGTAACTCTTATCGAGACGCTTGCCGAATAGGATGTTGGAGATGGCACGCACTCAGCCCTCTCGGTCTCTCATTGGACAGAATGTGGAGCACAACACTTGACAGCAGTGTCGTCTGAATTTGAAAGTCAGACATGTAAGAAGGCAGCCGCCACCTTTTCTTTTAACAAGAGTCATAAATCTGTAATGAGCACAGAGAGGATGCATATTTTATTTACTTTTTTGAAGATGTGATCCCTTCACTTCATAGCAATGCACTCTCATTCTGTTGTTTTTTTTTTCCCCTTCCAAAACAAAGTTTAAGAGAGTAGATTTTACAGCTTTTTCTATTGCCTCTGTCTCTGAACATGGATATATAATTAAAACTATGCCAAGGTTAGCAGGTTTTACAGACTGAGGTGGGGAATCATGTAATTTAACTGCAGCAAGATTAAAATATAATTTAATTAATGGCACTAGTTAAAAATCGACTTTGCCGACCTCAAAAAAACCCAAAAAACTACATGTGTCTTTGAATTTTGTATCCCTTTCCCTAATTTCTCTGCTTATTTAAAAATGCAAAAGCTCATATGTTCGCTTATCTTTTCGGTATTTCAAAGGATACTGTGTGTTTTAAGCCAACCCAGACTCAGCGACTTAGACAAACAGACACACTTAGACAAACTGACAGACGACGCATGAGGGGAGATGGGCTGGAGTGGCTAAACCAGGCCAACAGAGGACAAGACTAATGTCGTCCCATTCATCACACTCTGCCAGGCTGGTTCCTGGGAAGGACAGGGGAAGGAGAGTGCGGGAGCAGGGGGAGCAGAGGTGAGGTAGGATGGCGGTTCAGGGCGTGGCGTGCAGCAGGAGGCCAGGAGAGGGTGATCAAGTGATCAAGAGCAGAAGTTGAGGGGTGGTAGTCATTTACGCGTTTGTGTGCGCACCTGACCTTGAGCCTGATAGAGTGGCTGGTGTGGTGGAGGTGATGAGAGGCCCCACAGGGATATGGGTAAAGATGATCAGTGGCAAACAACCTCCTGCCAACCAGACACATTAGAGACACGCACCCCAGCTCACACTCCTAACACCAGAAACCTTTCTCTTTAGGACAGGAAGCAGAGGTCAAACTGAAAATAAGTCACCCCTATCACCGCCTCCTCCTTTAAATCCCACTTTCTCTCTTTCCACACTCTAACACTCATTTTTAATATACACTATGTGTAAACTTATCCTCGCAATGGGAGTTGACTGGGTGAAGAGACTAATTAGCACTAGAGAGCATTGTGCGTGCCTGGCCCACCTTCAGCCGACAGTCTTAACTGGAGTTTGACTTTGGCTGTGTTGAAGCAACCCTCGGCACGCACACATCCTCTCAAACTAGCAGTGCAGTACGTCCTGTGAACACATACAGTCGCTCTACTCGCGTTTATCCATTTGGGCCTATAGGAGCTGGATGCCTTCTCATCTTTACACGGACTGTCTGTGATGAGTGCCAGGAGGACGTGCTGTGCATCGCAACACCACAGTAAAACAAATATTTCTATATTTCGTTAAAAAAAAAAGAGGATCAGAGATGGGGAAAAATAGATGCCCCCTGTCCATGGATTAGTTGTTATATGGGATAAATAATTTATTAAAATTGTACCCACCCCTAAAAAAAGAAAAAGTGAACATCTGCCCCTTTCATGTACGGCTGGCGAAGTGCCAGTTTGCAGGTTGGTATCTGAGGCCATTCACAGGGTCTTTGTCTTGTCCTGTTGTCATTTCCTAATAGAAAAGAGATGATATTCTAGGCCACTGGGTCCTTTTTTCTTTTCTTTTTTTTTTATAAATTCCCCTGGGGCTCTTTCTTAACTCCCAGTTGGTAAAATCTGTGACTCACTGGTCCCCAGTGGAGTTGGTATTACTTGGAATAGACCCTGGTAACACAATAGTGTTAGAGCAGCTGAACTATTTAAATGGCCAACATAAAAGATAAAAAGGGATCAATGCTTCATGTGATATTTTTATTGGGCCTCAAAAATACTAATGAACAAATGAAAATTGAAAAATCACCAAAAAAAATGCGTAGTTCACAAACTGTGTTCCAACGCAAAATCATAAAAAAAATACAGAAGGAATATGCTGATTAACAAAAACACAGCACTGAAAATTAGAGCTTATCTTTATATAAAATAAAGTTTTTGGAGCTTTTTATCTATGTGACAGATGTGCTTTTTCTTGCTTTTTCATTTTAGGGGTAAGTTGTCTTAGTATGGATCAATTTTGACTTGTGAGTCAGTTGTTAGTTAGAGAATTGTTACTCTAACTGTGTTAGAGTGTTGAGTGATGTGTTGCACTCAACACATCACTACTAGATTGAATAGTATCCCATGAGTGAATGCAGTAGAGCCAATAAAGGCCTGCTCTCCTTCCAGTGAAGTGCACTTTCATCAATCACTAAATACGTTTTATTTATTTACAGTAATTTAAAAAAAAACATACACAAATAACATATTTAGGGACACAAAATCATTTTTTTTCTATATTTGATTTTTGAAGGAGAGATAGAAACACGTGTAATTTAAATATACAGTATGCTGATCACATGCACTATTTATTATCATGTCATTGTTAGTTCCTTCACATGCTTTGGAAATTGAATTCATGTCACCCCCTAGCATTCCTCAACTTGCTACTTGCTCAACTTTTCCGTGTTTTTTTTTTGCCTTTTTCCTGGGGTAGAAATGGGAGGGATGCCGACTCTCTCTGCAGTTACAAAATCAACAAGAACGCTTTCAGATGCCCTCTGGGAGCCGCATATTAGCATCCTGTCACATTTTATATGACATTTCAATTTTTACTGTGCTGCCAGAGTGAGAGGGGCAAAAAAGAAAAACAAAGAAAAACAGGTGCAATTTTAGCACAGCGGCAATGAGCAGCAGCCACTTGTGGTTCAGACTCATTTTGTGGTTTGATGGGATATATGCCGCTACATTATAACTGTTGGGTTTATCATTTTTATGGCGTAAATCAGCAGGGAGAACAATGTGATCGGAGGTTAAAAGAGTCTCAAATGGCTCCCTCTTTTCCACCAAGTAGATATAGGACAGATATTTGAGTCCAACCTAATAGGCTAAGTCCTCAGTGACCTCTCTCTTGTTTAGCTCTAGGCCTTGGGTCAGTGAAGAACAAACTGTCTTTGTAAAGTTTACAACTGCTCACTTTGCACTTTTGCATATAGATGTACTTTTCTGTGATGGTGTCTTTCTGATAGAGAACTGGAGCAGTCGAGTGCACCCAGGCTTTGTGCATCTTTCCTTTGTTAAATATTTAAGTTCGTTTTCAAGGAGTTTACCACATTTGTTTACCACAATTTACCAGCAAGTGCAATGTGGTTAGCCTGACTTGGCTGTTTCTTTGAATGTGTGTGTGTGTGTGTGTGTGTGAGAGAGAGAGAGAGAGTGTCCCTGGGCTCTCTCTGGTATCACTGAGGGGTTATTTTTCCTTAACACATATAAACAACTCACATCACTTTTAACGAGCCTTTATTGCCGTTCAGCTGCTGGGCAATAAAGGCTGAGATTTCATATCGCACTCCACACAATCCAAACAATGATGCAAACCTTGGACATAGGGATGCATTTATTTTCTTTAAATGGCATCCATGCCATTAAAACATGCAACTCTCACCCAACAAAGGACACCAACTCACTAAATATTTCAGCTACCGACCTGATGATAGTTAATTGATGTCAAGTAGTTCCTTCTGCACATGGAAGCATTTCATTCACAGGGCAAACCAACTGTCTTCATACAGCTTCTAATGCACAGTAGTAGACTATTCTGCTGGCTTTTCTGTGAATATCTATCTATCTATCTATCTATCTATCTATCTATCTATCTATCTATCTATCTATCTATCTATCTATCTATCTATCTATCTATCTATCTATCTATCTATCTATCTATCTATCTATCTATCTATGATATTATATGGATGAAGATGAAGCTGCGGTGTTTAAAACTAATGATGCTAAACACATTAGGCAAGCTCATGATGCTGCCTGGCTGATTCAAGCCAAGCACCATCATCCATCACGACCGGGTTGTCAGAGGTGTTGGGATTTGTAGCATACTTTGAGCATTAAAATGACTTGCATCTGTGGCCAAGTTAAAGCAGAGGGACAGTCAGAGTCGATTTTACTAGCCTTGCCTTCACTTCTCCAAACAAACCCACTTAGTTTCCCTGACAGAGACAGGAAGACGCAGATGGAAAAAGAGCCCCTAAGACTCCTGTAAAGAACTTGCTCCTCCTCCTGAGTGAGACTGGAAGCTGGTCAAGACTGGAAAAACCATGTTCTAATTACTTACCACATGTGAGCTAATTGACACAAGTGCACACACGGTTCTCGCAAAATGTGTGTGTGCAGAAAGCATGAAAAAGGACTTCCTCATTTAACCAAAAAGCGAAAAAGAACTTATGATGGGTCTACTCTTGAGGAGTGAGATTTTCTCTTCAGTGTCAGGACTTTCTCTGAGACATTGTAGTGTGAACATGCTCAGTAGAGAAAGAAATCGCTTCTCAGAATCAAAGACCCCATCATCTAATCTCTGTTGGGATATTGTTTGTAGAGTCACACAGCAAGACCAGGTGTGCAGATCAACCTTATCTAATAGCTGTAGGGTGTGTGTGTGTGTTTGTGTGCATATTAGGTTCCATTATAAGAACAGGTTGCCTGACTCCATATGTGCGCAGTGTGCAGGGAAGCTGGGAAAACAAGGTTCTCCGTGGCCCTCTGTGTTATTGCTACCTCCCACCTCCCAAAGCCGTGTTTGAAGACAGGAAATAGGAGTCAGACCGCAGTCCGAAGGGCATGTGGCAATGGTTTATACTCGAATGACCTCTGACTTATCCTCTCCACCCCCGCCCGGTCTCTCACACCACTCCTGTGGCCCTCAAACACTCTCCCCTGAGTCTGGGCCCGAAAATAAAACGTCCTGACCCGGCCCAGCCTGGCTCGGCTCGGCTTTACCAAGCCCAGCACAATAGACCCTGCGTTCTGAGATTTGTTTGACTCAGCAATGAAAAACAGATGGACTTTGAGGAAAGGCCTTAGATGAGGAGGACAGCGGGAGGAGGAAAGAAAGGGAGTCTTGTAAAATATTTGCGAAGAAAAATAACCCAGAGACGCTGTCTAATTATATCTATTTGTCTTGTGTGGTTTTGCTGGGGAGGCCATGTGGTCTCCCTGACTGCTCCATGGTTCATTTTTCACATTATCTGATCCTGGATGGAGAGCAAAAAGACGAGGGTGGGTTTGGGGGCAGTTTGGGTCTCAGTGGGAGGGTTGTGGTGAGGTGGCTGGCCTCAAGATGGAAATGTGGTAAAGGCCTTTGAGGTCCTGAAGGCTTCGGGTCTTTGACTGCTTCACTGTCTTCTTTGGCTATAGGAGTTATAATTACTTAGAGCTTTACATCTCTAATCTAACAACGTCCATCAATCTTCATCAGTAACAGTTTTTTCTACATGCAGAGAAATACGAAGCATGACTGGTTATGCCATTATCGTTTGGTTTTGGTGAAGTTTTCTTGATTAAGATTTTTTTTTCCCTTTTTACTGTTACTGTGTAATATACTTACTTTCTTGAGCTTCACTCCATTCAGATTATTTCTTATCTTACCATTTCTGTAATTCATTATTTTTCTCTTACAGGTGCTTATGGTACTGATGTGGTAGAGTACTTTCACATGATGATCCTATAATAAAAGTCTTCCCCTCCTGTTTAAAAACCACCTGTTCCCGCCGTGTTATAAACGGATTGCCCGCGATAGTGCGCAGAATACTCGTATAGCTTTCCTCTGGATAGATCTTTTCTTCCCTTTCGTCTACCAAGCATGTCCACCACTCACATACTGCAACAACCAGTCTGCGTGTTGATGTCCTCACTCAGCCAATGGCTTTTAATTGCTCTCCGTCACCTCATTTTGTCCAGATCCATCCTGCCCCTGCCTGCCAGTCAGCAGGCAGCTCATTGACTGTTGCATGACTTCTGAAATTCTTCACTTTGTTTCAGTAACAAGTGCGGGGGTTGTACACTTTAGATTGCCTGCCTATTTTGTGACCCTCCCGCCCCACCCCAACTCCGAAGTCTTCGTGGTGAGTGACAGCGTTAATAAGTATGATAATGATGTCACGGCTGGTGACATCATCGCACTGTGCCAGCCAGGAGAACAAAAGAGAGCTCTGCCTGGTCTTCCAAGCTGTGTTGGCAGCATCAGCAGAGAGAGAGAGCGAGAAAGAGAGAGAGCCACAGATTGATCTATCTATTCGTCTTTCAGTTTGATTCTCTCTCTCTCTCTCTCTCTCTCTCTCTTGCTGCCTATTCACATATTCAAATTTTCCTGTGTGAGGATTCGTAAGCAGAAAAACATTTTGATTTGTTCTGCCAACTTTATATCTCTATTACTGCCTGGAATGAAAGCACTCTGTCACTTCATGCAGGATATCCGGTGATTTGGCTCCCCACTCCAAATCGTTGACGCTATTTAAAATGTATTGTTTTCACAAAGACGCCTGTGCCCAGCCTCTGTCTTCTCTCTCCTCCTGTCTCTTCTCCATTTCCCTCCATCTCTTCCTCCCTCATCCTCGCTTTCTCTCTCGCTCTCTTGCCTACATCTCTATCTGTCCTCTTGCAGGACTCGGAGAGAAAGGGCTTCATGAACAAGCTTTATGCCATTCAGGACGTGTGCATCAGCGTGCAGAATGCACTAGATGAAGTGGCCTCCTATGGCGAGAGGATAAAGAAGTGAGTTGTAAGCCTGCTCCTCGGCACCCGGCCTGCTCTGCTCTGCTCCGCACGTCCTTGTTTTTGTTTTTTTTTTACCAGGCTGGCCCGCTTCCCTTTGCCAGCATAACTGAGTGTAACTTAGTGCCACTCTCAGGAAATAATGCCAGTGTGACATCCAACCCTGGGAGACACGTACCAAGACTGCCTGTCTTTATGTTCACCATATCTTAACTTAGCTGAATCAAGTAAATATTAGATTAAATACACATTACTGCATAAATGTACACAAAACCATTTATTTATTTATTATTTGCATTCCTGCATGCACCAGCTGCCTTTTATTTTTACAGAAAGTGAATGCAAGGGATTTTATATTCATTAAAAGCTGAAGATATAAGTACTTTTTTTAAATGACAGTTCAGTGACCTGTGGTTCTGTACGGATAAGGGCCTTTTATTCATTGAAGGTGTAAACTGTACCGAGTTATAATCAGTTTTCTCTCTTCAATGCTAACCTGTAAGACTTTGCGTAAAGTAATTTCCTGATTCCTCCCTACATTATTTCTCAGCATGTTTAACTGGACTGAGCATCGCCACTTACAGTATATCACTCCCCTTTTCCGCTCTTTGCAGCACATTTAACTGGACTGTGCCTTTCCTAAGCTGGTTAGCTATTGTGGCTCTTGGAGTGGCCACCATCATCCTCTATTTCATCCCTCTCCGTTACATTGTGCTGGCCTGGGGTGAGCTAATGTCCTATTTTTTATTACATTGTATTGTATATAAGAACATTCAAATACAGTATCTAAATAAGTCTGTTTGCCATGATGGGTTTGTTAGTTTTTGTGTGTGTGTGTGTGTGTGTGTTTATTGTATTTTGGGGGTAAACGAACTCAGAATTTCAGAAAATACAACAACCATGAAGATAAATCCATCTTTCTTTCCCAGGTTTTACCCTTCTGCCCTCACTTTTCTCTCTACAGGGGTGAATAAATTTACAAAGAAGCTGCGAGACCCATACACCATTGATAACAATGAGCTGCTAGACTTTCTGTCCAGAGTGCCGTCAGATGTGCAAGTGGTGGGTGAAATTTTATATTTTTCATTTTTTATATCTTTTTGACATCACTATCATCATTTGTCAGTTCTGGGCATGACCAAGGGTTAGGGGCTCCTTTTATTGTCTCCTCTGTCTCAGTTTTCCCTCCTTTCCTTCCTCGCGGTCTCTGCCTCTTCACTGTTGTGCTTTTATGTAGGCTGAACTGACTATTCATTGTTTTAGCCATACAGACATCTAATCTAATTATTTCAAAGCTGTTTCTGTGTTTTCCTATTAAAAGCTTCCAAGTCTAATTCAATTTCCACATACATGGCTGGAGCCGTGTAGTAAGATAACAAGGTTAAGTGAGTTTAGTGCCCAGCATATAACTAGGTTGATTGACTCCATACACATACACTCACACACAATTACAGTTAGATGTTGTCTCACAGCTTTGCTAGTAATTGAAACAGAGTGTAAACCAAGAGTTAACCAGCCCCATGCGGTTTTGTTTCTACATTAACCGTGAGATCAGATTAACTTTGTGGCTGGAGACTACAGATGCTTTTTCAGGTAAAATATAGGTGTGTGTGTGTGTGTGTATGTTAACGGTAACATGCTGTGCTGCCCAGGACAAAGCACATTTTAAACTGCAATTAAGCGGCAGCTTGTGAAAGTTGTTGTGTTATCCAGCACCAATGGTTTCCATTGTGGCTGTTAGGCCCTGCTGAGCTGAGTTCAGTACACACACAAACACACACAGATGGAAGCTGAGACTGAACGACCTGGGGCCTCTGATACGACCAATTCCCTGCCATATCATTGCTGACACACTTCCTCTTTGATCGCGTGTTGCCCACAACTTCTTTCATCTTTACAGGGTCATAATCCTTGCTCCCCTACACACCCCTGCCGGCCCCCCCGTACGCTCCCCCTTTCTGCCCCTGTGCAGCTTTACAGTTTTGTAGTTTGCAGGGGCCTGCTGTAGCAGCAGGCACAGGGCAAGTAGCCATCGACTTAAATGAGCCCAAGCTGTCCCCTCTGGTGAAGTGCAGCCACCTTACACACCTGGAGCCTGGAGGAGTTGAGGGGTGAAGGGGCCCTAGCCCGGCAGGTATGAGGCCTTTACAAGGCCCCTAATGAGGCCCTGCTGGCTAGGGAAGGAGGGGGCAGACATACTGCTCTGGTCTGGTGCCCATTTTGCTGGAGTTGTGCCTACTGTATAAGTAATACTGTAAGTGCTACTGTAATGGTTATTGCTGCAGCTGTTGGAATGGTAATTGTTGCCAGGTTTCACCGAGAGTTTGGAGGCACTGAGAGCAATGAAGGTGAATGAAGCGGTGAGAGGGGTAAAAATAGAAAAAAGATGAAGATGAAAATAGAAAAGCATGAGGAGGAATGACAAATTGATTGATTGTTATATGTGCCCATTAGGGCAGTGCATTTTGAAGTGTGCACTTTTATTTGTACAAATAAGGAAGAGGTCAGTGAAATTAAGCTAGTTAAGCCTGAGATAATCACAGAAAAGTTATTTTTTCTGAGACGACACCCTGCTCTGCAGTCGTTAGCTAAAAACAGACCAGAACGTTCTGCTCTGCAGTGCATCCGGTCACTGCCTCCGGTGGTGGGCTCACCTCATTGCCTGCCCCACCATCTCGCTGGGTCAAAGACGTCAGTGGGGATTGAGCCCTTGAGGCTTTCAGATGATGCACAGAGGTGCTGGGGTCTAAATGGAGTGTCCCCTCACGGGCACGTGTCTGTGGCACCCACTAGAACTGATGCAGGGGCCCTCTATGCCTGACACGCTGGATGACTAATGAAGTACTATTTCAAGGCCCCAGTGTGACCCCCCCAACACACACACACACACACACACACACACTTTTCCCAGCAGTTGTGCATGTGAGGTGGGTTGGGGCATTTCAGTGTACTGTTCCGCATCATTTGAAGGTGCTTCAGTGCTGCCAGAACTGATGAGGTTCTAATGACTTTATATACAAAGGGCAGCCACACTGGCCCACAGTTCATATACTGCAGCTATACAATACAGCACGACAGCAACTGTGTTATATCTTCTGGAGTCTCATAGTATTCCCTATTTTTTAAATTCTCTTCGTAGCGTACATAGCATGAAAATGACTTTGTAGTCACATTTGTTTGCCATCATTCGTACAGTTAACTGAAAGTACCTTAGTAAAGGAAGCCTCTCAAAATACTGACACCGGGCCCCTAACAGCACTACCAGACACCCTATAAAAGTTAAATCACCAGTGGAGCATGGGAGCTGCAGTTTCTTTTTACCACTTCAACAGTTTACTTAAATCATTATCTCTCTCTGTGAGCACCCATGTTAAAGGCTGGCATGATGTTTGGTGCACGCGTGTGTAAATGAGTCACTGTCCCTCTTTGGATTACAGTTTCTTGCATCCGGTTTGGATCTTTTACTAGTGATAATGGACACTAGCAAGGAATCCTTCATGCTCTCTTAAACGAGGCCATACTCAGCACCTTAATAGTGCTAAGTATTCCCTCTCTGGCGTTTGGGAGGTGTCAGTGCACTAGTATGTTTTACGACACCATTAGCCGTTTGAGCTAGGGAGTGCATAAATAGGGGCAAGGCAATTAGCATGCCAAGTGGCCCTTTATGATCGGTGTAAAGGAGCTGGATCAAATCCCCAATACAAAAACAGGCATGAATTCCAATTTAGCGCCTAATGAACAGCAGGGAGTCAGGTTAATATTTTTAGACAACATTTATGTTGGGGATGAAACCTCATCGGACATGCAGGGGACAAAGGCAGGATAGTTAAAGGCTGAAACGGTGCCAGATGCCATCACTCACATCTACTATAGGTCTCTCCCTCTCTCTCTCTCTCCTTCACTGTGCCCTTCCCACTTTTGTAACAGGTTTAAACATTTCACTGCAAGAGGGCAATTAGTCACTATTCAGTCTGTGTCTTGTCACAGCAGCTAACAGGCAAAACTTTCCTTACTTTTCTTTTCTTTTTTTTTTTTTACATCACAAACACGAATGCTGAATCCTCCAATCTGCAGATGTCTGAACTGTACACAGCAGTGCTTCCTTGGAAACATTTAATAACCCTTATGCTCGTTTAGGTGTCACATGAGATGAAACCCAGTGAGTTTTTGTGCCTTGTGCAAAAAAAAAGGGACTGAAAAGAAGAATGACACAGTATCGTTAAAAATCTGGCTGGCTTAGCTTTTTTGAATCAATTTATTTACTCGCCTGTTCACCTTTTTTTTTTTTTTTTTTTTCAATTTTTTTTTTTTTTTTTTTTTTTCACCCACCTTGGTT
>VUQK01006856.1:1257-16573 GCA_015106715.1 Bujurquina vittata | reverse complement strand
GCAGTGGAGGTGTGAAAAATCATGTCAGCAATGATCCACTTAGCGTTAAAGGGAATCGGTCACAGTTTTTTTTAAACTCCTGAGCCACACTCCAGTCCAGTATGTGGCAGTAATGCAGCTATAAGCTGGTTTGCCCATTGCCATTAAAGCCACAATAAGAAGACAATGACAGAGAACTTTAATGCTGCTAATAGGTGAAAGGAGACACCTGAGCGCTGCAGAGTTTAAACGAAGCATCGAATAGCTGCTCCCATAAAAATTTAAGTTGGCCCCTTCCTTTTTTTATTATGATCCCATATTGTAGAGCCTGTTTCACTGAACAATTTGCAATTTGAAATATGGTTATATCTCTTTCCTGAGCAAAGATATGGCAGTTTAAACGGGAAAAAATTGTGCATTTTTGGTCATCGTTTTCATTGGAAATACAAAGGAAACTTTGTGACCCATGGCAGGGCCGAAATAGATTAAAAAAAAATAAATAAAATTGACCGATTTTGATAAAATTCACAGGACAGATCTATCACATCGATAGTTATAAGAATATAAAGTTTGGACGCTATACGACATTCTATTTAACCTGTAGGGTGAATGGAATTCCACCAAAATCTGTCAGTTAACACTTTAGTACAACTTAAAATGTTTGTGGCCCTTTAAGACCTGCCTGAGCATGCACAGAATTGTTACAGGTGGCATTTGCATTGCAGACAGGAACCCTATAAACACGTCTAAAACTTCAGTTTTTACGTCAATGGTAGGGGTTTGGGGGGTGGGGGTTGGAAAATGGCACATTTTTTCAGTACTCACTTAAAATCTGTGAAAATTATCAGATTTTTCCAGGACAAACACCACTGAAATTGACAATATTTCAGCTTTCAACTACCTGCCGTTATTTGCAATCTGGTTAAAGTGGTGTGAAAATGAGGCTGGGATACCGCGGCTTTTTAGGAGCATGATGCGGTGGTAGGTCACAGGAAATACTGTCCCAGATCGAGACACTGTTCTTGGTGTGTTGTGGGAGTACCTACATCAAAGCAACAAATTAGCTTTGAGGATTTTTTATAATCAAATTATTTGAGTAACTCGAGGAATCGTTGCAGCCCTAATTCACTTTGCACACAGTTTGGTGCATCAAAGGTGGTGTCCAAACGTTGAGAAAACTAGCCTGCCAAAATTAAGTGATCTGAAGTAAAGGCTGTGTGGCATGTTTTCCTTATGATGGACTGGCACTGTTCAGTATGTATACTTGTACTGTTACAGGGACCTTACAGTCACATCTGGAACCCTTTAAGGGGTGGCGGGCCATCTGTTGCAAAGTTTTTTTTCTGCTGGCGGCAGCAGCAGTTCTTGCTAGTTTAAAATTTATGAATCTATAGGTTGGAGTTTAGAATAGTGGGGGGGGGGGGGAAGAGAAACAAGTTATTGTGTAGGTACCCATTTTTTTCTGGTTTTTGGAACAGGAAGTTTGGAGCCAAGTAGTCATGGTGCATGACTGCATGAAATTCACTGGGAAAAACAAATACAAATCATAACTTGAGAGTGAAAATGACAACAACAACAAAAAGACACATGCACATCTTGATTTCTGTCGTGCACACCGGAGTGTTCAGTATTTCTGCTAGGTAGGTATCATCTACAGGGCATTATTGACACTGACAGTAACTTCTGCCTTCTGAAGGCACTGAGGAGTGTGCAGTGCACAGGGTCATCTGACAATCTAATTTCAAGATCCCCAAGAAATGTATACTCGCTGTCTCTCTATCCTTGTCTAACGTGTCTCTCTGGAAGTGTTGAGCCCCAGGTCCCCTCAGCAGGAGGAGGGCTGAGAGAAAGAGGTCAGAGAGATTGACTGAATCAAGATTAAGCTGCCATAGCAGCATTCAGGCTTAAATGTGCAGATGAGAGCACAAAGCCCAGAAGTAATTTTACAGATTGCTCAATGTGACTAGATGTAGCTACTCTGTACTTACCCCCCTCCCCCAATTCAGACTTGGGAGGGTAATCAAAACTCTCATATAACTACACAGGACCAGCTGGATGCTGATGGTTAAAACTTTTCAATGTTACTCTAATTAATTTTTCTCTCTGGAAGATCTTGTGAGTTTTTGGCATGTTACTGATGGACATTTTGCTTTTTAAAGTTTAAATGAAGAACCTCGCATTCTCTGGACAATAGTTTTAAACATAGATGGATTTTAAATTTTGCCACTCCTTCCCTTCAGGGTTTTTTTCTTGTGCACAGTTATACTGTATACTCATCTCCAGCACACAGCTGACCCCACAAACATTTAGGTCCCGTGCATTTGCTGCGCCGCCCAAAGAGATGACCTTCAAGCAGGAATTGGACAAATGTAAATTGGGTATGATTTTTTTTTTTAACCTGTATGTTTTACATTCTCCACTGTAGTACTTAAAGACAAATATGAACTTTGAAAACTCATTGACATTTTTCTTTTAATTTTTTTTTTTGATATTGTACTGTATGTATTTTTTTTAAAGCTGCAAATTCTGCGAAGCATCTTGTAACTTGTTTAGGCTGTTTAAGCTGTTTGGCAGAGCCAATACGGTATAAGATTTATTGCCACATTTCCACTCTATTTTGTGTGAAAAATAGAGTTTTCTAAACTGCAGAACAGATGTGCGACCTCGCTTTTTTCAGTGATTTCCATACTGCTTGGAAAACATTGTGTAGGTACACATCATAGGAGAGAAACGAGTTTCTGTATTCTTGCAATTTTATAAACCAATAAAATAATTATATACCTCGCAGGTGGGAGCACAGGCCTATATGCCACACTGTAAGAAATTTCTGTGATGTTACAGTGAAGTACTGGTTGCAAGATTTACTTTTTTTTTTACTGTATTCTTCCAATTTACAGTAATAGTTTCTTACTGCATTACCTGTAAACAAGGTACAAAAGCTGCTCAAGTGCTGTATTGTGTGAGTGTGAGGACCCGAATGCAGAACTCAGAAGCATGCATAAATACATTTAAATGAACAAACCTTTTATTGTATAAAGTTGCAGCGAAGTCCAAGTAATGGCAACATACAGGGGAAAGTATGCAGATGTTAAGACACTAACTGAAGGAGATACACAAACAGAGTAATCAGGAGAAATGGAAAGAGGAGGTTAACTAAAAACAGCTCAATACAATCCTGGCAGAAAGGAATTAAAACTACAGACAAAGCAGACAATGAGCGACAAAGTAAAACAGGACAGAACAAAAGGCCCAACTAAACAGAAGCAAGTACAAACTGAAGAGTGGCAACAGGCCATTTGTTTATTTTTATTTTTCACATCACCAGCTGTGGGCCTTTGTAGCCTTCATGTTGTAGTTGAAGGTGTGATTTTGCGTAAAGTGGTGAAACAAGTTAGCAGAATATGCATAGAAGCTGTTGCTGCCAAAGGTGGAAACAGATCATTGCGCTTTGTTTGACAAAACTGAAGTAGCTCCCATTTTGAGGGACTAACAGTCCCAGCAGCTGGGATAGGCTCCAACACTCTTGCAACCCTGAAAAGGATAAGCGGAAGAAAACTGATAGATGGGTTATTGCGGAAAATATGATAAGGCAACAGCCCTATTGTACCCTTAAAATTTACAATAGCTTGCTGTTCTTTTTTCCACAAAAAGATCAGTACAGTATTCATCTGTATTAACAAAATGGTACCCCCCCACCCCCCTGTTTTTTTTAAAAATAACTGTATTTTACAGCACCTTTCTGCAGTGGAGGTTGGGCCTCCTTTAGGTGGTGGTTGACTTCAGATGAGGGCGTCTTCACTTTGGATAACTGCCGTCACAGAGCGTGTGATGACGGTGGTTATCCATAAAACAGCGACAGAATGAAAAATGATGATTACCTTGAGGATATGCTCAAGATTGCTGCTCATTTGAACTGCTTTAAGTACCTGTCTAGTTACCTAGTCTAGTTTTTCTCAGTGTGGCTTCTTCGTTTTCATTTCTCTTTCTAGTAATAATGTCCTGCGTAATAATGCCGTTCAGGCCACGTTTGTGGGATTCACTGAGAAGACTGTGTGCCAAATTCAGCTAACATGTTAACGGGCTTCAAAAGGAAAAGCATGAACTCTTTACTAATTAAATAATAGTTAGAAGAGTAGCTGCAGACCACTTTGTGTGGATGTTTTTGAGAAATGTTACATGGGCTTTGGGAGTTTTTTCCAGCACCCTCCATGTGTCATCTAATTGATGTCTAAATTTGTTGTTGTCTCAGTTAATATAATTAAACTTTTGAATTTGATTGGCCAATTGTGCAATAATGGGAGCGATACTGACAAGAACAGCAATGCTAAGTTAATGGTATTATTTGTGTGACTACAATTCAGCGTCAATTTAGTCAGTTTAAATTGATTTTAAATGTATTTCTCACCTAGAAATAAACAGTAACAATAATGGTAATTAAAATGAAAAATGTCAGGTTTTACAGTCATTGAAGATAAATAGAGCACTTTTTGTAGTTCTCATGCTTAACAAAAATAAAGAAGGCTGGACAAACTCATTTTCAAAATGTCAATGTGGCTCGGAATTTAAGAAAATCCAACAAAGATTTCCACACCTTTTCATTCATTCCAGAGCTTTTGGTCCATATTGGCATGATCTCATCATGCAGTTGCTGCAGATCTGTCAGCTGCATGTCCATCATATGACTCTCCTGCTCCACCACATCCCAATGGTGCTCTGTTGAATTAAGATCTGTGACTGTGGAGGCCCTTTGAGTACACTGAACTCACCGTCATGTTCAAGACACCAGAAGGTGGCCACACTGCGGTTATAAAGACATAGATGTCAGCAACGATGCTCATCATGGCTGTGGCTTTTAAATGTTGATCAGTTGGTTCAAAATGGCCAAAAAATATCCCCCACACTGCTGTGATCACAAGACAGGATAGATGCATGTTTATACCAAAGTCTGATCCTGCCATCTGAATGTTGCAAGCAAAATCAAGACTTAGACAACGCTTTTTGAATCTTCTATTATCCAATTTTGATGAGCCTGTGCAAACTGCAGCCTCAGTTTCCTGTTGTTAGCTGACTGGACTGGCACCTGGTGCGGTCTTCTTCTGCTGTAGCCTGACTATTTCAAGGTTTGATGTGTTGTGTGTTCGGCGATGCTGTGTACCTTAGATGTAAGGATTGGTTGAGTTAGCGTTTCCTTCCTATGAGCTTGAAGCAGTCCAAGCGTTCTCCTCTGAAATCAACAGGGCATTTTCACCCAGCAAACAGCTGCTCATTGGATATTTTTTCTTTTTCAGACCATTTCCTGTGAAGCCTACAGATGGTTGTGTGGGGAAAATCCCAGTAGATCAGCAGTTTCTGAAATACTCAGACCAGCCCATTTGGCACCAACAAACATGCCATGTTCAGGCACTTAAATAACCTTTCTTCCCCATTCTGATGCTGTTAGAACTTCAGCAGATTTTCTTCACCTAAAATTCACTGAGTTGCTGCCATGTGAGTGGCTGATTAGATATTAAACTAGCAGTTAAACAGGTTGTACCAAGTGGGCAGTGAGTGTATTTCCCATGGTCTCCAGTCTAAAGTCAATTTGATGTGACTGATTTAAATATACTCTAAAACTCTTTGGATTTTTAACTGTAACACATGAAATCTCTCTGTGTGCGTTTGTTTCTTTGTAATTGTGGCACACGGGTCAATCTTAGGCCCCTAAAGCTTCTTACTTTTATCTGATATTGCATAACAGTAACATCTATATTATATGAATGAATGAATGATACTTTATTGATCCTACAGTAGGGAAATTATAATTAACAGAACACCCATCCAAGAAGACAAAATCAAAACGAACATGGGGAGATAGGTGAACTGTGGCTTTGCTGCCCCCCTTCTGGAGGCGCTGCCATTAAAAAGCTGAATTATCCACCTACCAGCTAGCTAAAATGGCACATTTTTAGCATTTATGCACCTACAACACCCTATAAAGAATCCTGTCATTATAATTACATGACAATAGCATCATGTTTCTATCCACAAAATTTAACTAGCAATGGGCTTAAATGACCCACTTTAGCATTTAAACAACTACCACTTTTTTTCCTAACTTTTCAAACCGCACAAACGGTCCAAACAATATTGCAACACGGGCATGTACCAGTAAACCCTATACATACATTTTAAGGTTCATTCATCCCATCAATCTCACATAAAGGGTAAGAATATTATAGTATTTACAACGTCCTCTACACACAGAAAAAGTACCAAAATAGAATTTTCTTCTAAACACGGACCCATTAGTATCATAATGTTGGCTTTTTATCGTATTGACTGAATTTGAGCCTTTTAATTTTTCCTTCCATCCTACCTTTGTCTTTGTCAGTTGTTTATAAAATACCGGAAAACCATACATTTTGAATTTTGTAAGCTTTACATAATTAAAGCTAACAGTAATTTATCATTAATCAGTTATGTTGTTTGAGTTTAAATTTCCTTTTGTAAAATACTTCGAGACTGATTGGTGAAAATGAGTATCCTGAGTTCCATCCATTTTTCCTCCACTTATCCTATTCAGGCTTGTGGGGAGGGCTGGAGCCTATCCCAACTGCCATAGGGTGAAAGGCGGGGCACACCCTGGACCGGTCACCAGTCTGTTGCAGGGTTAACCCAGAGAGACTGTGGGTATAAGCCCAGAGTACCTAACATGCAAACTCCACACAGAGAGGCCACTGTGCTGCCCGTGTCCTGGAATCTTTTCCCATATTTTACAGAGAAGGGATCTGTTTCAGTCACGGCCATCTCTGTACCATCCTGTTTGGTTAGATTTTGTTTAAACACAACCTGAGAGTAGCTGGATGAAAGACATCATGTTGTGTTTTAGATTCTAGATTAAATTTGACCCTTAATGATGATTCCCCGTCACATCAACATATTTTTCTTTCTGTGGAGCCCTGTGAATCTTTTAATAAGCTTTACCCCCCCCCCTTCCAAAAGGACTTAAATTATTCTTTGAAAGTTGTCCTCTAGATTCTCAGTCATCCAGGTCATTGTAGTCATAAACATGTATTACTCCATTTTTTTTGGACAAATGGTTGGATTAAATAAGTTCTACTGATTCATCTATTTATTTATTTTTTAAAAATAGGTAAAAGTTTGAAATATTAATGAAATTAATAATAAAATAATCAACATGTTTTTTTTGACAACCCACAGAAATTTTTTTTGATGACTACCATTGTATCCTGTTTCATTGGAAACCATGTCCTCTGATCTTATGACTGAAATGATTGCTCAGTGATTAATCATAAATGCATTAATCATCATTAAGATATTATGACATTTTAAAAGATGTATAATTCTTACTAATAGCAGAGAGAGGGTTTCTCCTAATGAGACATTTGAGGGTCATTGTGTGGTTTGGTTTTCTGTCTGCATTCTTGAATTACCTCAGAAATCCACAAAAGAATACCGAATGGAGGTCATAATGTGCAAACAGAAAATAGGCCTGTAATTGGCCCGGCATAGGCCTTGCTGTTTGTTTGAGTGATGGTAATGGCTGTGAAATGTTCTCTCCTCCCTAAATAACCAATAACAAAAGCTCCGAGGTGGCTAAAAACTATTGCATTATAGCTTTCAATGGAGATGATTGAAATTTGCTGGGCTAAATAACCAGTCAAAACTATGTTTCCCAGATGAGATGGTATGTTTTGCTCTGTCAGTTATCGAGCTTCTAAAACTTTGCAGCAAGGGGCACTGTGGGTTTGGACTGCTCAAACTGAGGCATATTTTGCTTTTCTTTAAAAATGCGTGTATGAGAGTGGCATTAAGTATTTTTCTGACCATTAAGGAAAAACTTAAATTAGGCTCAAAGTTAGCATTTGCAATGACTTGATTCTTATTACTTAATGCACTCATTTTGCAGTTTATTTAACAATGCTGATGAGATACCAACTATAATTAATTTATTTATTTTGCAGTATCGTTCTTTTTGGATTTGCATGTTGCAGAAATACTTTTGTACACAGCTGTAGACACAAGCAACTGTTGTACTTTTTTTTTTCTTCTCCTTTTTTTTGTTTACCCATTTCACCTGCCCTGGAGAGGTGCAAAACCTTTGTTTGGGGTCATGCAGGTTGAAACCACAGAGCTTTGTGGTAGTAGTCTCTTTAAACAAACCTACCATATTTGAACTTGAAATAACCTGCTGCAGTTTGTGCTTTTTTTAAACAATTCTTCATGACAGTGAAGCGGAGACGAGGACTTTAAATCTGAGCCAGAGATGATAGATGCTGGTAGGTGAAGCAATAGACATGCTGATCATGCTGTGAAACGGGGCCATGTTCCAAATGAATTAAAATATTTCTAGCTCAACTAATTGATATGTTTCCTGTCATTAATGGATCACATTATCACGTGCATTGTGTATAAGGTCAATCCACAGAGAATAATTATCCAACTCAGAGACAGAGAAAGACAGACATAGATTTTAATTTTGTCTAGTTGGTCAGAAGAGCTAATTAATCCAGCTTTAAGCTTGAATGCAATTCAGTCAGTCTCCTGTCTGTACTGCATGATCCCTGAAAAGTCACCAAGGACTGCAAATAAGTTACAAAACAACATTTTGCCCAATAAAAGCTGTAATTGGATCAAAGGTCTTTACTTATTTGGGTCATCCGTTATCTGGAAAACATTCAAAGCTCATAAAAGCAGAGCTTTGACAAAAAAAAGATATTTTTCCTGCCTTAAAGAATTATATCTGACTCACTGCTTTCAATGCTGATTGTAGAAAGTGGAGCTCCTTTTTGTTGGACCTACTTAAATACAACCTTCACCATAGTTTGGGCCATGTAATTATCACAGAGATTCAGCCAAACCAAACAGCGCTAGACTAAAGCCTTGTAGTGAAGCAGGAACTATACATGCATTCAAAGAGTGCAGTATTTATATTAACTTGATGTAAATGAAGCAGTGATTAGCAATGTAATAAACAGTAGGGCTGAATATTTTATGCTACTGTGTTAAGGTAAATGTTGTATTAAAGGTCATATTTATTAGAGATTGGTTTGCTTTAGTACTGGCTTTTTAAGAAGGTTGCAAGGCTTGCATCTGAACTATACATGCCAGGCTAGTGTTCACTGTGCAGGCTGCCTGCCTGCCAGCCGTTTCGCATGATGATCATCAAGCATATGCTAGAATATGTGCGCCCTGGTGATTTCACATCCACTACCTGAGGGCTTGAGCTTGGATATGTTTCCCTTTCTAAGAACTACAGTACCAGAACAACTATTGTCCTTTAGTTAATTTTGGGCTCTACAAACTGTAACGAAGTGTGTGGTAGTAGTTCGCTCATTTTTTGGAAGCTATCAAGGAGCTGTTTTACCTGAGTAACCTGATTGTTATGGACCCCTCAAAGAAAAGGCTGCACTCCACACGGTGACACTTATGCAACTCCTGTCAACACCTGGTTTCTCGAAAAATTGGCAGAAGAGCTCTCTGTTTACCAGCCAGCTGATCATTTACCTGAATGCACTCACAAACTCACCCACCATAAGAACAAAGCTGGGCTCCAGTCAGGCTGAAAGTGTTAAACTCACTGCTGTCATGCCCCATACTGGAGTGTGAGTGCTACCCATGATACATCTACTGGGCATGCGTTTCAGTTCACAAACACACACGCTAAGCATGACTGACTGTTCTGAAATTCTGTATGTCAGCTTTTCAGTTACTGAACAAAACTGACAAAAATTGAAGACAAACCCACAAAAGAGCAGAAACCCTACAGTACAGGACAAGCAGACCATCTCAAGAGGAAATGCAAGAAATGGTACAAAAAAACTGTCATTGTCCAAATACTTAGCTGAACTTGAACTTAGTTTTAGTTTGACCACAGCAGACCCACAGAGGTGTTTACCAGGTATTAAGTAGCTGAAGTTGGGTGGTTCTTCCTAATGAGCTCTCCTTAACATACACAGGCTGGAGCTGTCCTTGGTCCTGAAAGCGGCTTTTCTGATCCCTTGCCTCTTCAGGAGGAGACTCTGTCATTCTGGTCGACTAGTCCTCTAAGCTGGTCCTACCGGCTCCGCTTGTGTCAGCTGCTGGATAAAGGTGTCTTATCATGAGCCTACAGTTGTTGCACATACAGCAATAACTGCATGCTTACAGCAACAGCAGACCTGCTGAGAGAGACTGTGTTAGGGATGGCTCTTAAGACAAACCTGCACTCAAAGAGCTGGCATAATGTGTGCTTTGTCTCCACATTTCCCTCTATTACACTTGATTGCTTAGCCAAAGAGGACATTTTTCTTTTCTTGGACAATTTGGAAATATAGAGTAAAGCATCATCTTTCCCCCAATTGGTTTATATTGCATCGTTTTCCAAAACAGTCTTATAATTTATGCAATAGAGAATCTAGCTGTAGTGGTAATGCCATTTTCTCACAAATGCTGGCACTGCTCTGTGGATAATGAATAATGAATTGAGTGTTTGACAACAGTCACTGTCATTTGCCAGAATACTGGCACATTTTGGAAGTCTCAGCTGGAACCCTAAGCTTACTTGGATGAAACATCTTAAACAAGAGCACTGTAAAAACATAATCAGTAAGTGATTATTAATGGCATGCTTGGCAGTAAACTTTTTAAAGTTGGACCTAACTGCTGACAAATAGACAGGCAGACAGTAAAATAAAAGGAACTTTAATGAAGACTGCACAGAGTTGGCAGGAATTCTTTTTTAAAGTTAACAATAACTAACCTAATGGGGCCAGCCAGCAGGAGAAGAACAAGGGAAGTGGGAAGAACAGGGGGGGACAAATTCAGACAACAAGGACTAAATACACACCAGCGGGGAGGAGGATAAGCAAACACAGGTGAACTCTGATAATAACTAGGATGAGGTGTAGAACAAAGGCAGGAAGCAAAAATGCAGTAAGACACTCCAGAAAATAGTGCTGTGTGCTACAATCATAAAGATAATTATCACAAAATAACTTTTACTTGATGGAAATATGAGACGGGATCAGTATAAAGGCATCAGAAGGCATTTCATCCTTGTTTTGACAGAAAGCATGTAAGTCCAATAATAATGGGAATAGCACTGCGCTAAACCAATTGTACCTAGAAGGAGGGCGTTCTGGCCCGAAACGTCACTGTCTATATGGATTAAAATAAAAAAAATTTTAAGGAGCTTATTGGTGTGCGGACCCCCTTGTTTTTTAATAGAATTGTACCCATGTCAGGTTAGGCTGACACACAGTTTGGGGTTCCACAGCCATAAATACCCATGTGTTAGGAATGCAAGCAAGAGCCATCCATTCTCTTCTGCTTATCCAATTCGGGATCACGGGGACTGGGCTGGAACCTTTCCCAGATGTCACAGGGCAAGAGGTGGGGGTACACCCTGGACAGGTCATCAGTCTGTTACAGGGCTAACACAGAGAGACAAACAACCATTCGCACTCACATGCACACCTATGGGCAATTTAGAATCACCAATTAACCTAACTCCACTAACTGCATGGCTTTGGACTGTGGGAGGAAACCGGAGTACCTGAAGAGAACCCACACAGACACGGGGAGAACATGCAAACTCCACTACACAGAAAGACTATAGCCAGATGGTGGATTTGAACCGAGGACCTTCTTGCTGTGAGGCAACAGTGCCACCGTACGAGCAAGACAAGAGAAAATATTAAAAAGTGAGAATTGTATTTATATAGCGACATATCACAACAGTCACCTCAAGACACTTCATATTTCAGACCTCAGGAAAATATGGCAAAGTAAAGAGTTGAACTTTAAGACCAAACTCAGACTCTGACTCTCTTGTCTTCTCTATCTTTCTGTATGAATGTGAAAGCTGGACTCTGACAGCTGGACTCATACAAGTGTTTGAACTGAAGAGCTACCGCAGGCTCCTTGGCATCTCATGGATGCACAGGTCTGTGTGGAGCTGAAGAAAATGTTCCTCAAAGCCTGAGATCTAGTCAGGAAAACGTTTTAAAGTTTACGAGCTAGTTCCACATTGAATCCTTATTGTTGTTTTGACTGGCTGTGAAAGAGAACAGCATAAAACTCTTATCTGACTAAAACATCACTAAGAAAAATTTAAAAAATAATTTAAAAAAACAATTAAAATGCAGCAAGAAATTGAAGTGTACCCAAGCAGAAACAGGGCATTAAAATGTGAAAATAAATGACAATTAAAAAAATCAAGCAGACACAAACCGTAGTCATGTATACATGTTTCATTGTATGTTACCACACGCATTAGTGTGGATAGCTGCAGGCCTGCAGGCCCCTGAGAGCGTGAATATACTTTCATATTTGTTTTGTGCTTGTTGCTCCCCCCTCGAGCGTCATGGCAGAATACAGAATGAGCGACCATTGTATTACCTCCTCCCTGGAACTCTTTAAAGAGCACACGGCTCCCCAGCTGCATGTTAATGCAATCATTATTTTAGTCTTTCTTTTGCTGATACTACTTTGACCTTCAATGCATTCTGCAGCCCATTTTTCTCCAGGGAGAGGAAATTGGCTACATAACTGCAGAGCTTCTCCTTTGGCAGTTCTCTCTGAGCTGAGGTTGAGCAGTAGAGTGGCTGCGCATTCCAAATAAATGAATTTAAGTGGAAATCAGAGAGAATTTCTTTTATTTTTGCAACAAGGTGAGCAGACAGCCGAATTGCTCATGATAACAAGAACAGCCGCAGTGAGTGTGTGGGCTGCTGCTGTGTTTTGACTTGATTTATTGACTGCTGCTCCACCTGAATCTTCAAAATTATCAACTGAGAGTGCACATCACAACCTCACATTCAGAGGAGTCTCTTCAGATAGCTGACTTACAGCCTCAAGAGACTCATTGAAATGGTTTATTTTTAAATATTTAGATATACGGTAACGTTCGCGAGGCTGCGCTGTCCTTGACGATCAGTGGAAAGCAGTTGTCACTCAGTAGATCAGAACAATGAGATGACCCTTTTATCTCCGACATGGCAGAATTATAAAGATCAAAGTAAGCCGTCAACCTGTGGATTAATAAAGTAAACACTGTCTACAGTACCAGTCAAAAGTGCATCCAAACTTTTGCCTGGTACTGTATATAATATCTACAGTAAATTCAGATTAATCCTGAAACACGAACAATCCCTACGCCTTCTGACCTTGTTTACTTTAATCGGTTTTCCAATTGCCTGAGAGCGAAAATCCTTCAAGGACAGCCCAAGAGTATTTGCTGCCCTAATCTTTTTTTGAAATTTGCTCTGAAATGAAATGTTTTCCACCATTCAAACACTGATGTATATGCGACCTGATAACAGAAACTGAACATAATGAAGGTTTTTAACCTCCTCCCTCTTTTGTTCAGCAACATAATGGCCCTTTTAATTCCTCCTTTAAGGTCTGTCAAGATAATTTTGTATTTGGATCCCCTGGCTTTTCCATTGGGTAGAACCCTGTGGTCTTTTGAAAGTGGAGTACGTGAAGAAAGTTTTTTGCCTTTGGTAACTGAGAAGAAAAAGATTGTAATGTTCTCTTTTCACTTGATAAGTTACTCGAGTTGTTTGTATTTGTGCAGCATAGTGAGTCATCCCCAATGCTTTGAGCCTCAAGCGGGTGACCTGGAAGGCCCTCGTCTTGCATCACTTTTTTTGATTGCCATTTGAAGCAAGTTCCAAATTGAGTCTTTGCACCAAACATGCTCAGAATAGTAGTGGCCCACGTATTGGCCCGTATCTTTACCAATCGCCCTCAAGCAAGCTACACGATAGAGAGAGAATGCCTAAACAGCTCACCATGAGCGGTGTCGGGTGTAGTGTGTTCCAAAGTAACAGATTACTGTAGCATATTAATGTAGTCACGTTACACTTTTCAGTAATGCGTTACTGTACTAAATAGGCATATTTAATAGGGTTTTTTTCCTTTCTCTTTCTGTGTGCTTTTACTAGAATCAGTTAATGTCAGTTTGTGTGCAGGGACGGTGAGGTAGTCTGCAACTTTTTGGAGTGGAAATATGGACATTTACTTTTTATTGCGCGAAAGGACAAGAGCACCATGGTAAAGTGCAAACTGCATCAAGGCCAGAAACAACTGCATCATACTACTAACACAACTCTGACTCTTTGAAAACTTCTGCACAGACAGCACGCTAACATAAAGCTACCAAAAAACCCAGAGTGATGTCAAAGCTGAGGGTATGCAGACGCTAGCCCAGCAGCCACACCATGATCTATAACAGGTAACAAAGGCGGTGATGGGGCAGTCAGCCTCTGTGGGTTCCATTTCGACCTGTGCACGTTTCCATCTCAATTTCAGGGCCTTCTTAATGGGCCAGCTCAGTTCATTGTTTCATAAAATCATAACTGTTACGGGGTTTTAATGTAAATTGCATGTAATAAAATGAGAACATGTGATATTGTTCTATGCAAACCACAATAATAATAATTACATTAGGCAATGTGTAATTGAATTTGATGCAGCAGATGATGAAACGCAAAATTCAACTATAAGGACATGTATTTTATTATTGTTGTTCTTGTTTTAATGCGGTCCACACAGATAATGGTATATAGAGTCTGGATATGTTTTATTCAGTTTATGTGCCCCTAATAGCATCCTCTAAAAAAATTAATAAAGAAAAGAAGAAAAATAAACATTTGCTGAGATATGAATTGTATGTGTGTGAGCTTTTTGTGTGGGGTTTGTAGTTCACTTTGCATTATTGCTAGTATTTTAATTTAAAATGGAAAAGACAATGAATTATCAAGAATAACTGTTTATAAATGACTTCCAAATTTCATAGTGATAGATGAAAAATTCAAATTTGAAGAGAGAGGGATTTTTAACACTAATGAAAAATTTCACAGGCCTTTATCTTTGAACTTGAAAATCAACCCATATGTTCTTGGGCCCCAAAGGAATATATCCACAAAGTTTCATCAGTTATGGTTCTAAACCTTTTGAGTTATATTGCTAACAAACACCTATTAGTGGGCGAGGTAATAAAACTACTGTGGCCTACAAAAGGTGTACAGCAGGATGGACATAAAAACAAGCTACCTCTGTAAAATAGAAGCACTGTAGCGAATAGTGAATGTGTAACTCCAATGAGAGGTGCAGTGGTTAGCACTGCTGCACAGCAAGAACATCCTGCGTTCAAATCCAAAGCTAGGGTCTTTCTGTGTTCTACATACTTGTGCTTGTGTGGGTTTTCTCTGTCCAGCTTCCTCCCACTTCGCACAGTCAAAAAGCATGGGGGGGGGGTAGGTTAATTACTCACTCTTAATTGGCCATAGATGTGAATCTGAGAACCGATGACCCCCCCCGCCCCCCGTGCCCCATACCTCTCCCCCCA
>VUQK01006850.1:1313-12558 GCA_015106715.1 Bujurquina vittata | reverse complement strand
TTAGTACTAAGTAATTAGCGTAGTTAAAAGCGCACTTGTAGTGCCTGTCAGCCTTGTAAAATAACCTCTCCAGCATGCTTACTGCATTTCCAAGGAGGTTTGCATGGGAAATGTTAGGGTTTTCTCTTGTTTAATCATCTTAATGCCCTCACGGTGTGGTTAAGTTTTCGTTAACCGGCGCAGCCACTGCGGCGCCGGTGTTAGCATTTAGGAACGACGCAAGTGAAGTTCAGGCATCGTTAAGGCTTAAATGTGCACATATCGTTGTGTTTCGCCATCGGGCAGCTCGGTTGCCACCGTGATATGCCAGCGGGTGCATTTCTTCCGCTGGCTGCTGGCTGTCACGGTACCGGATGGATGCTCGGCTGAAGCAGCTCCTATCATCTCTGCCACTCGGGGCTGCTTTACGCCGTGTGTTATTGGCACAGTGTTTGAAAATCAGGGTGGAGCACGCAGGAGGAGGCGAAGTGTGTGCATCGCCGCCTTGTTTTGTCTCTCATTATGTGGATTCAGAATTGAGTGATTTCGGCTCAGAAATTTGAACGCGTACGCAGGGTTGAATCCGAGTCTTTGCTCTTGCAAGCTCATTGTCCCTACTTTTGGGTCAACCTTGTTTTCAGATCGGATATAAACCATTAGCTGGAGCCAGGATCAGCTACGCCTGGTAAGTGTTTTACAGCTGATCGCGTGGGCTATTGGTGAAATAATTTTTGAAAACGGCGTTCAGATAGTCTTATTCTCCAGGCAGGTGAGACAGGTTGTGTTGTAGGTTATGACCGACTTAAAATGACTCAAGTGGAGCCATTTTGAATAGCAATGCGGTTTTGACAGTAGCCCTTGTTGGGACTTGTCACTTTGGTAATACTATGATAATATAAACACACTTATTTTTTAAACAAATTATGCAAAATGCTCCAAATGGCTTTAGTCCTGCTGTGATGAAAGTTGGACTGTTCATGCTTAATCAAGTTCTACTGCAGAATCTAAATGTATAAAATCGTTTTTCTGTGTTGTTATCCTTCGTAGATGAAGGTTAATAAGTTCTGCCGCTTTTTTTCTTTAAATGTCAGAAGAGGCACATTTACAGACTGTCCATGATGGTGAAGTGGCACAAATTTTAGCTTTTAGTGCACAGTACAGCAGCTTTGTGTTTTGTATAAAATACACAGTGTGGTGAGCTGGTTTACTTGACAGCTCAGCCCTGAGTTTTTATCAGCAGTTGATTTGAATAAGTGCATCTCTGCAGCCAGGCTCCATTCAGTACTGTCAGCACTGAAAACACAACAGCACCAATTGTATATCACTGCAACAGGAAGCTTTAGAAATTGCAAGTGAGCAAAATCTACACTTTTTCTGAAGAACTTTGCTCCTTATTTTCTGTCAACAGACAGTGCTGAGAGAGAGGCTGTTTGTCTTTGCGATAGTGGCTGGCTTACAGTAGCACAGAGGTTGACCTTCCAGACAGCTTGCCCACTGCTAAGCTGACTGGTCATTACCCATCTGCCAACAGCGACTGCCAGTCATTCTGCAAACGACTGCCTTCACACTTTGCCAGATATTCCGTTATACTCTACTGAAAGTGTTTGTGTTGCAGTGAGACTACCAAGAAGTTGTAGAGGCTGATGTTTTGATAGCGGTCCTTCTTTTGTGTGATTGGAGAATTAACCTTTGTCTGTATTTATAATTTCAGCCAGTAGCTTGCTGGTGTGAGGTCAGTCCCCTAGAGGGATTCAGACATAGTTTATAACAAGCCCTCTTTGCTGTTGCATAAATGTTACAGGCTAACCAGCTTCAGTTACATTGTTCTCGGCTGCATGTTCAGCTTCTTATTGGCGTAAGATTGATCTATTGTCCTTTACAGTTTCCTCTCTGCTCAGTCTCTATCCTAATCTGTGGGTGGGTGGGTGGGGGGTGTCACTTACTGATTATGCCTCTTCCAGCAGGTAAAACAGCTGTTAGGATGAGAGAGAGATTAATTTTTTTTCTCTGTCTTGTGCAGTTCTCAAATGGTTTAAGTCATACATCTGAGTTCTTACGTCTGTGGAGTTTATGCTTCTGCTAATGAAATCTCCTCTATTAATCTCAGGAGAAATGTTATTTTACTCCCCGTGTAATTTAATAAGTTTAGGTGATTGCTACCAGCCCCCTTAACTAACACAAGCACCTCGTGGGTTGTCGTGGCTGCATGATGGGAGTTGAGCCAGATGTTGCACCAGTTTCAACATCAGTGAGTGGTAAAGGTCTTTGGATGGTCTTTGCCTGAGTGCTTTACAAAAAACAACCATTTACAGAAACTCTGCTTTTCAGTTTAATTAGCGGGGAGGATGTTTCTTCTGTCTGTCATTCAGTTTGAGATTCTTTTAGTTATCCGTTTATGAAAATTCTCAGTATTTAATCCTGTGAGAAAGCAATTGCCTCCACAGCACCTTTCCTGCTTTATCGCTCCATATGTCAAATTAGTCCAGTGACAAACTGTGTCAACATATAAATTACTGTTTGTGTGGTAACAATCTAATGTGTGCATATTAACTGACAAAATAATGTTAAGTATGTTATGTTTATGGCTCTGTTGAAACCAGAGTCTCAGAAACATCTCTGCTTCAGCAGCTAAATGTGTCAGAGTATATGTGTTCAGGTCATGTGACTGCTTTGTTTTTGTTTCAGTTTGTATGGTTATGAGTTGAAAAATCACAGAAGTGTCCTAAAGACTCGTATGCATAGGTCTTCAGTAAAGTAGTTTAGCACAGTAGCCATTCCCCTGCCCTAATTCAAAGTGACTTTTGTCCCCCAGATGTTGACCTGGATTGCTTTTGTTGGGTCTGTGCTCAAGTTTTGCCAGCTTTCTCCAGCCTTACTCCACTGTTTCTTCCATGTTTTAATATTTCATTATTTCACTTGGTTGAAGGTGGTTCTTTATGTTGTTTTGGAAATATGCAGTCTAGGATGAATTTCCCAGGGGATATGAGGTGAAGTCAGTACGAGAAATTGAAGGTGTTCCACATTCCAGCTGTTTGTGATGTTTGCCTTTCAAAAAGAAAAAAAAGTTGATGACCTAATGTCACCACCTGAAAGCTGTGATTCAGAGGTGGCAGTGGGTTCATTACTGTCAGCTTTGTCAGCATTGCTGTATTGTTTTGTGACAAGTTACTGGAACACTATTTCACATGAGAAGTAAGGCGTCACTTCAGACTATGGTATTTTTGTTTCCCTTCTCTGCATGCCACAGAGGCTTATTCCTTTGTTTATGCACTGTGTGGAATGGGTGGTAAAAAACAAAAATTTGTATTCATACTTCGTTGTGCTGTATTTGGCTGGCAGCGTAAAGTTGTAGTGTTATGGTGCTATGTCTGATGCTACATGTGGACTAGATGCAGTTTGGCTCTTTGCAGTCTAATAAACTGACATGATGTTGCAGCATTTGTCTTAAAGTTTTTGGGGGTTTTTTGTTGGCACTTTTCCTCAGGTATATTTTTTCTTCTCTCTCTCTTTTTTTTTTTAAACATAGTTGACTTCTTGTTGTATGTTTTAACTCAGATTATCTGTCCCGTGGTTCACATTTATGACATGTGTAGAGATACCAGCCTTGGCTTTATTGCTTAAATGTGGCTTGTGCACAAATGCTTTACTTGTCTCAAAGGTACAAGCCAAGGAGCAGCCTCTGGAGCTGAAAAATAAAGCCAGTGCGGAAGTGGCATAAACTGCAGTTCTTCCAATGGCCACTTGAGGCTTCAAAATCCTCCAAGGACTATCACATTAAAATGCTCACCTTAACAACATCAAAAAGCACAGTCTGGTGCAATAATTGGTTGTCGCTTCCTAACAACTCAGAATGCTGTGAATTTTTTATTAATAAAATTTTAATATATATAACCTGTCCACCAGGATGATTGTGTAGTAGCCTTTTTGGATCATTTTTAATGGATAATCTGTCTAAAATGGCTTGCAGTGTGATACAGACCATGCTGGAAGTTTGTGCTTAAGTATTGATGATGATTGATGATTAGTCCATTACTTATCACCAGCTAGCCCATTTGTGTGTCAGTGTGATGCACCTGTATAGCTTATGGATGCAGCTGGCTATAATAACTGGTTAAACATATTTACTTTTTGGTGGGCTACCAGTTTTTATTTTTGATGTGGAGTAAAAACCCTGACTTTTTGTTGCAGTTGGCTCTCGTTGATTTGTTAATCACAAAAGAGGCAGAGTATGTCCAATATTCATTTAGTATGGCGTTTTAACAACAGATAACCCGTTGTGACTTTTAAGCAAATTGAACATATCTCCCAGTCAGCACCATTAATGTAAAGGGCTCTGTCATTGTACAGGACCTGCTGTTGCACAAAGACAAGAGAATCACTGGGAGGAAGACACATTACCATTATCGACTGCCTTTGAGGAGATTTATAGATGCTCCCTGGCTGCGGCTCTTACCCCCCTTCAAGACACAACATTTTGTGCTGAGCCAATTAGCCTGATTGTGCTATTGTGCAAACATTTTTGCTCAATGCTGAAGCCGCAAATGAGTTTTTAAGAGAACGGAGTCTAACGTGTTAATGGATACGCACAGCGATGACAGATGCCAGCAGCACAGAGGGACGTATCGATATGTGGCAGATGACCTAATTTTCGCACACAATGGTTGTTGTGCAGGTTGATTCAGTTGGTGGCTTTTTTTTTATGGTGGTTCCTGTATATGGAGGGAGCAATGGAGGCTTTTTTAAATGAATTTATTCATTTTTATAGCTTCAGTGGCTGCTTGTTAGTATATTTTAGCACTGCTCTGACCCTGAATGATGGCAGAGTTGTTGGGCAGTTGCCAGTGCGCCGTAAGGCACGCACAGTCAGGGGTAAGCGGACATTTGGACTACTGTCAGGTGGTGACATCAAGGTCCAGGGGTTAGCTGCTGGCCACGTTAAACTGTTCACTGTTAATCGGTTTCTCTACAACATCAAATATGCAAATAAATAAGTAAGCAATGCCAACACTTCACTTTAGCAGGTTGGCCAGTCCTACAGGTGGAGAATTATTTTTTCTCATTTCTTCTGCAAACAAAAGCACAAGCAAATAGACTTTTCCCTTGTGGTAATGTCACTCCTGCATCTGAAATCTGGAATGTGACATTTTCTTCATTTCAGCTTCCTGGGGTGTTTCCACTCCTCATCTCCTGTAGACACATAATGGCTTCCTTCGCTGCCTGTTTCCCAAGCAACAAATCTCATGCCTACTTTACATTGTATCCTGTGCCTGGATGTCTGCCTTGGTGTCAGTTTGTTGCAGGTGTCTAGAAGAAGTAATTTGGCTTAGTTTGTACCTTTTGTTTAGTGGTCTGGCAGAGATTTACACAGGCTAGTCCCAGTAGATTAAGAGGCTTATTCTGTTGGGTACCTGCTTTGTTAAACTGCTTTTTCAAGACAATGATGCAGTGCAAAAATAGACTTGATCACATCACTATACTCTGAGTTACATTTTGTTCATTATTCCTTACATCAATACTCTACACCTGACAATAAATGTATTTTCTCACTACTACTCATAGGTGTTTTTGTGTCCTACTAATTTTATTGTGCCATCAGCCAAGCCAGCTCCTGAGGTGATATCATAACAAGATGATGGGGACAGGGAAATTTGAGCACAGCCATTACTCGTGCCCACTCTGCCGTGTCCTGTTTTTCTTTTCTGTTGGCAACCTGGGAGGAGAAGGACGTTGTTGGAGAATGTGGGTCAGCTCTTGTATGTGCCCGAAGAGGCATTTGCTTCAAGAACATATCAGAGTTGTGTCATGATAGATTGTGAGGACAGATAGCAGAAATGGCTGAAGGTATTTTAATTTTTAATTTTTTTTTTTAAAACAAATGAAGTTGAGTTTTTGGAAAGATTTATCTCTTTATTGTTTGTTTTTTTTCCATCATACATGACAGTGTCTTTGTAAAACTGGTGCAGCACATTCTACATGTTACCAGTCATGCATACCTAATACTGACTTTTCCTTTCTCTCTCCTCTGCAGATGCAGTGTAGACTTGGCTGGTGACTCCTCTGCAGGCTCTTAACTACTTCGCCCCAGAGTCAGCCAGCTGGGGGGGGGGGCAGATTCCTGCATTCCCTTCCTCTCAATCTCAGTCTTTGTCTGGACAAAACTAACCTATCTGTCATTGGAGTACACAACCCATCCTCTCCCGTGTTGCTTGGATCAGCACAGATCATCTCCTGCCTCAGGAGAGCGCAGCAGCTGCACAGGAATCACTTCCCCCCCCCCTCCTCCCCACCCCCGACTGATCCCTCCTGGGTCGCCCACACTGCCCCGTCACCATGGTGCTGTCACAACGTCAAAGAGATGAACTGTAAGTTGTCAGCACGCCTTTCAGATTTGAAAGTTACAGATTTATGCTCACTGGTTTGCTTGCTGCTGTCATGTGATCAGACACGTTTCATGCTCCTGAGGCTTGTACTACGAAGCAGGATTTTGGGCTTAGTGAGGTGACTTGAGGGTTAACCCTGGGTTTTCAGGGCAGATTACATTGGCCATTGATAATTTATGCTGCAGACCTAACCAGCTCCGGAAGAAGCCAGATTACAAACAGATAACCTGAGTATGTTAATCTTGTTTTGTAGTCCATACCCTTGCACAGCAGGGTGATGCTGTGATACTTCTGCGCAATGAAGGCGTTTAGCACTGAAGTTGTTAGAGCATTAAACACTAACACGCTCCTTCTTTCCTCTTTTGACTCGTAATATTTTTGAAAGATTGTGGCAGCCCGTGTTATTCTGACACTCACCTAATTAATTGTGAGAGCTCATGTTTTTTGAGGTTGAGCTGAGTACAAATGATAGTATCAGAGTAATGACCAGCAATTTTTAAATTGCTAAAAAGCAAAAATGCCTGTGACAAATGTCCTTTGTTGTGATTCTAGGCAGTAGGTTTGCTTCCAATGAAGGATGTGTATTGACTACAGGATTCAGTTTAAATGGTTAAATTTAGTAAATGTTTTTTCCCGCTTGGTAACCTGTCAAAATCAATCAATAACTGGTTAAAGGTTTCTCAGCTCCCCTGAGGCCTGAAGCACAAATGTATTGATCTGCCACCTCCACTACCTACCCCTGCCAGATGTGACCTTAGAAAAGCTTAGTGCCACCTTTGACCAACAGTACACACAAGGAGATCCAACGATTTCATATATTTGGTATTTGTATGGTGCATGAGAGTTTTGTTAAGTGTTTCCACAGGGATGTCATGTGCCCAACATAGCACTACTGGCAGAGATGTGGCACACAGACAAAGACATGTCTGCTCATGTGCTGAATAGGATATAGGGAGGTGGGAAAAATGAGAGAAGCTGCAGTCTATGGGCTTGGTAATTAGCACCTCAGGCAAGGATAAAATGTTAAAGCAGTATGAGCTAGAAGGTCATGAGAAAGAGAGGAGATGATTTTTGTGAGCTTTAATCCTGCAAAAAAAAGAAAAAAAAATCAAACAAAAACTAACTGCTTCATCTAAGTCAGTAGTGTCAAACTTGTTAGTTTATGGACCACATACAGCTCAATGGGATCTAAAGTAGACCGCGTAATTAAAACCATTGCAAAAGTATGCATAATAAACAGTACCCTTCCAATTTTTTTGGATATTCTGGATGTTCAGACGGATATTCCGAAAACTTTCACCTGAGCCATAGCAAAGTTTTAGGAAAAACTGTATGACCTGTCGGGAATTAATTCAGGAATTGATCGCTTCATTGCCATTTTCACACTAAAGATTGATTCACTATATCAAATTAGACCCTTTGGCAGGCTGATTTTGGCCCTTAGGCCACATTTCTATCACTCTGATGTAAGTAATGTGTTAAAAACCATGGGATTTTTTTTAAGGAAAATATATGTAATTTAACATATTTATGACTGACCTCCCATCATTGAAAAATGCACCAGCGTTCTCATGACGAGGCTCCTCAGTGTTTCAATGTGATTAGTCCTGTGGGAGGGATCGGTTGGTATGGCGAGCTCCATTGGAATGCTAATCTTTCGTGCTATTTGCTATTCAAATTAAGCTGGCAGCCCCCCCTCCCCCCCAAGTCACATTCAAGCATCTGTTGAAACCTACTTGTTTACTGATGCTGCCTGGCTTAGATGGTGCTGTCATTGATTCAGCCATACCCTTAAGATGTCGTTTCCTAACCAACTTTCTCATTTTAGGAAGTCTACTTGGAAACCAAGCAGCCTGTTTTGAATCAGACAGAGGCGGTAATGGGAACAGTGACTGGCTGATTGTCTGCTCTTCACGCTAATTTTTCATTGAGCCCTCTCCTTTCTTTGTCACAGCCTTGTTTAGCATTAGGCACCAGCCCAATAAATTTAGTTCCCATAGCATTCAGGCGTCTTCTTTCCCTCCTTTTCAAGCTTCAGCTGTCAGAAGCAACCAGATGACTGCAGGGAGTTTAGTCAAAGCTGCACAGCATTACAGTCTGTCATTGGAGGAAATATTTTTGTTCAGCACATTATTTCTCTTAAAAACAGGAATAATCTTTGACAGTGACTTGTTGCTTATTTTGTCAGCACCACAGTCAGATGCTGTGATTACGCAGCATCTTCACAACAACTGTTTTTTACTTCTTTCTTTTTTTTTGCGCCAATGAAAAGCCCATTTGTGTTCCTTTCCAGGGTCAGGGGACTTGTCCCCAGCAGCATGTTATAAAAATAGGTGCAGAACACAAACTGTTTGCTCTTCTGAAAGACCTTGGAGGCACTTGTGTGCAAATGGGTCTTTGCTTTTGAACTTTCTCTTTGTTTTATTGAGAAAAAAAAACAAAACTTCCCCATATCTTAGGCAACAAAATAGTCCATGTGATTTTTTTAAAATTGATTTATTTAGTTCTTTTCCCCTCTGAATGTGGTGACATAACAGATTAAACAGAAATTCAAAGATATGGAGATATCCTAAACACTAAATGCCACAGGCAGTCTGTGGTATTAAGAGTTCACAGTGGCACAGTTGACTGATCATTAACAGAACAGATATCATGTTTACCTGCCAAGATAGTTGTCCTCTAAGTCCCTGTGTTCACACTCATTCAAATAAGCTCAATTATCCAATGACTCCTACTTAGGTTTTGGCTTTACAACTGAGCCTTTTCGGTTCTTTTCGGTTTACATTTTATTAGCAGAGCTCTGTGTTTTGTTATGGAGGAAAAAAAATATTTGAGAAGCATTATTATTTAAACATGCCAATAGTTTTTTTTAGAGCAATTTCTCATGTACATCTACAACTGAATTGAAAAAAAAAAGTGCCCGTGTGACTCAGAAGGGCCTTTTTGTTTATACCTTTTGGGAAGAAAAAATATATCGTTTATGTATCGTATATTCAGCAAAAAATATTGTGATATTATTTTTGGTCCATATCGCCCACCCCTACTGTGTTGCAACCAATAGTATCATGGTAATATTGCTTTAGTGGTAAACTAGGACTGTTTAGAAAGCACCGATGCACACACTGAATTAATTTCCCTCAGCTTCAGCATCCAAACAAAGTCAGATTACGACTGTCATTGAAAAACATGCACTCTGATTTGTATTACTGTCTTTATGAGGAGATTTTTCATCATACTGTGTTCCTTCTTAGTCTAATCAGTTAATGTTATGTTAAAAAGCTGACTAACACCACAGGTTGCTCCCACATACCAGGTCTTAAAAAAAGATCTCTTCTTGAAAACCCTGTTAAAGTAATTTCTTGACACGCACAGTATGTCTACTACTTTCCCATAACAAAGGCAAGTAATTAAGACAGCACTTTGCGTCATTAAAGAGTGCAAAGTTTTTTAAATGATCCACCATTATAGTGATTTTAAAAATACTACTTTCCAGTTATCCTCCATATTGGAATTAATTTGAGAATCAAGACGCACTTTAAGAACAATGACTACCTTGAAATCTAGCCCATTTCTAGAATCTCCTGAAAATAATTACAAAATTTAAAATATAATACAGTCTATATAAATAAAAAAATTAAATAAAATATATAAATAAAATACAATATAAATAAATAAATACATTATAAATTAAACAAACAAATAAATAAATAAAAAGGTAATGCCAGTTGTCATGACTAATACTAGAAAGAAATAGGACCAAGTTAATTAGACCAAATAAATTTGCTTATGTTTTAGTGCAATAATATACTGACAGGTCCTGTACATGTATTCAAAGGTTTGGCATTAACATTTGTAGGGATGTGAGTTGAATCGGTTTATGTGGTTTTTGGTAACAAATCAGGGTCCATTGCGGTGCTAATTACACCCGTAGAGCAAATATCAGTAGGGACATCTCCCTATCATCCCTAGCTAATAATGCCCCGTGACTGGTAGAGATATTGGTAGGGGACGTGTCTCTGCTGTCCCTACCTAATTCTATGCCCCTGATTCCAGTCAGGCTGGCCCATTATAGCCTAGAGCAAAAACCATTGCTCAGCTTAAGAGCAAATCAGTATTTGCTTAACAGCAAATACTGGTTATACTGGCAACTCGGTGCGATGATACAGACAAAATTCGATTAATTGCACAGCCATAAAAAAGGGTTGTTTTTGTGAATTCAGTGCAATAGGATCTTAATTTTGTAAAATGTGGTTATCATTAGAGTCAGAATGATAAGCATGCTCTACTCCTTCTCAATCACTGTAGGGTTAGAGCTGTGCATGGCAAGTCCGCTAGATGCTTTAATGTTGCTTCCCTATTAGTTGGCAACAGAAATACTAGTTGTTTAAACTCATTTTATCAGTGTAAAATGGTAGATGACAAAACTCGACTCATGACAAGTAAGCAGATGACGGCTGCACAAACCACCACAGTTTTGTAGTACTTTTATGTATAAGTACTGTTGCCTGTTTTTCTGCTGACATTGTATACCGATAAAAGGTAGTGGCTTTGGATGCTAGCCTACAAAGAAGAAAGGCTGCTTATGCTAGCACTGCTAATGTTGGTCAAACTCTGCAAACTAATCTGACATTGTTTTGCGAGGTGTTACCCACAGTGCATTCTTCAATAATCACATCATGAATGCAGCATTTGTTTAACTTCACCAGTGTTCCTTTAAACGTCATCCTTTAAATTTTACTCAGATTTTTATTTTTTTATTTTTTTATGTTTGAGTCTTTTTTCATATTTAGACTAATCAGTTTGTTCTGGTTCCTGTTGTTTAATCGACGTGTATATTAGTTGCCAGGAAAATTCCTACCTGGCAACTAATTTACAAGGTAGATAAG
>VUQK01006846.1:102337-116885 GCA_015106715.1 Bujurquina vittata | reverse complement strand
ATACCTTCACTGAGAAATGTAGTTTCTGTGCATGTGGTTTTCCACAGCAAGGTCTACCAATAATAGAGGAATTATTGCACTTCTTTTGCACACTTCTTAAATGTAGAGAAGAAGAAATACTTTGGAAACTGTTGTTAATTATCAGTACTGGGGCGCATTTGATCATCAAACAGGGGGCCATGGCACAGAGTAAAATGAGAGTGAAACTGATAGAGAAAAGGCGACTGTGCCATTCTGTTCATAGATCAGTTTATGAAACAGTTTCCCTGAAGTGCCTTAATGCTGTGTAAACGTAAATCTTTTATGTTCAGCAATGACTGAAAAACATGAAGACCTTGCACAGCCGTGTGTTCACAACAATTAAAACGACAATGGGAACGTGTTGATTTGTGTTTGCTTTTGCAGGTGTGAGCACAGAATTAAACACTGCCCGAGTGGAGTCTAGTAAAAGATTATGTATTTCTCGGAGCGCGTGGAATGTTTTCAACTGTTAATTTTCCTGGGAAGACCTAAGTTGCAATAAGGTGCTGTTCTAGCATGTGGTAGAACAAGTCTTTGGAGATTTGGGTGAATGGGTTGGGGGTCGACCAGAGGGCAGATGTCCCAGTTATGCGGCCAAAACCAGCAGGGGGTGCTGACACCCTGATAACCATGTGCTAACTCCTCTCTTTCTGCCCTCCTCTTGAATGTAGTTGTTGTCCACAGATTTTGTCCAGAATGTGTGGATATTGAAGCGTTGTGAACCTGGCGAACATAAACTGGCTGCACTGTGTTTAGAAAGGACATGGAGCTCATTAGTAAATGGTGGACAGGGAGGAAAACCCAAAAACATCAAGATGTAGAAAATGTTAGAACAACACTTTACTTTTTCACTTCTAATGATTTGATTTCTACGTGTCATAACTCAAATAGAAATATATTAGAAAGTGTTGAATTGGATCTGGCAAATTTTCTTTTCGCTCAATTTTTTATTGATTTCCTTTTTTAATTTGTCTTGCTGTGCAGCAGAAAACATACGTTCATATTCATCTGTATCTGTTAAATGTCGCGGTACACATTTCTCGCAATAGTTAATTTATGAGAGATTAAAATAAAATCAAGATATTCTGTACAAAATAATTATGTTAATAGGTTGAAAAACCAGATCACATATCCACTTTTGAAATGTTTAATTATAAAATGATAATTATTAATCTGAAATGGCCTAATTATTAAAACAGTGTTGCCGTTCAACCAATAATCTTTTTAATTAATGTTAGAATTATTATACAGTTGAGGGTTCAGATACGACAACATGTCTGCAGTCTATTACAATCAGGGATTTCTTTTGTTAATTTTAATAATATATAATTTAATGATATATATATATATATATGCTGTTATGCTCATCAAGGTTATTACAGAAATTACCTATACTGTTACATTTTTCCATCAAATTTAAAAGACAGAATTATTGATTAGTATGAATTTTTCTTGTCTTTTATGTTTATATGTTGTTTGAGATCCACAGTAATGAGTATTAAACCAGTATGAAGGTTTAGGGGTGCAAATAACAAAGTTACTTCTTGATGTGTCAATGTTCAAAAGGACTTCCAAGGTAGTATAAATAATAATGTGAACATTGCATAACAGTTTCAATCTCATTTTATAATATTGAGCTTAATCTTAACTCTTTTGCATTCATAATAAATTGATATACTGTGGCAATATTACATATCTAAGTTGAGAGTAAACCCCATAGTGATTGCTGAGTTAAATTGTAGAGGACCTGCATTTAATGTGATGAGTTTAATATCCTTAGACAAAGTTTAAGATGTGGTACGGTGGTGCTTATCGCAAGCTCATCTGAGGTCTATGAAGAATGACGGCTACTGCATTAGGATCTGAATTGGATGACGATGATATGGAAAAAAAATGTATGCACTTAGAATTTAAGCTTGCTGCAATTACTATTATTAATTATTGCTATATAATAATATTCTTTAAAACACATTGTAGCATTTGATCTTTGATTGTATTTTTTTGGGTATACCACTAAGTTCTTTTCTTTCTCATGTGAATATCAGTATCACACAAATATTTTTAGTGAGATTGTTTCATTTATTCATCCTCTTTACTTCCAGAATAAATGCTTTTCTTTCCTTCTTTCTTTCTTTTTAATCTTTTATGTCCTTAGTAATTTCTAGGATCATATTAAATTTTCAGAGTGAGAATTTCACAGCGGTGCTTTAATGCTGCATCATAGCATGAGCTCATGTAGTGGTGCTGTAAGGCACGGGGCTGTACAGTGAGTGCTGTGTGTTATGTGCCAGCTGTGGGAGTGGGTGGGCAGGCGGAGCTCGAGCCAAGCCAGGCAGGCTGGAGTGGATCAGCTTTGTCATACTGCAACCCCCCGGGCCTCACGCCCAAGGGAGGGGTCACAAGTTCAACTCCCCCCGTCTGCTAGGAACACAGGAACCCCAGCCTCTCATTTGTGTGTGTGTGTATGTGTTGTTGGTGTGTGTGACTAGCTAGCAATGAAGCCAAAATTACTCTGACACACCTATGTACGGTATATTTGAATACCACAGTGCTTTTAACACGTGATTAAAGGCAAGGAGCTACGATGTGCACTCCTTTAATTATTTATTAAATAAATTTCTGGCCTTTAGTCTCCGAGTCACTCGTCCTGTTTGTGTTTCACATCATCTCCAATCTGTTTCAACATGGCCGGGGTGTGTACATCATCGCTCTGGTGAAATAGCTGCGTTACAAATACCCCCTGGTTTCCCTCAGAGGACAGCGTGTAAAACATTTCAGGACCTCTGTATATGCGTTCAATCTCTCCTGAGGTGAAAGCAGCGGTGGAAATACTGTGAGACAGGCCCTTTTCAAACTGTTGCGTTTGACTCCCCGACGTACGCTTATGGGTTCAAGGTTGTCATCTGTCGCCAGCTACGAAATGCCGCCATTTTGACTTTCACATGAGGTGCTAAAAGGAGATTTAGAGTGGGTAATCCCTCTTTTGGAAGCATCCATTTGGGTAATTGTGATATTGTAACTTGAGAAAAACTCAAAGGGAGTTGCATTACATGGGATACTGTGACACTGAAACAATGAGCAAGGTTATAAGTTAATCCATGTTGATCAACTGATAATGATTGTTTCCAACTTGTATAGCCTCATCGTAGAATAATGGCAAGCATGTGAAATGCAATGCTGGACAAAGTAATTTCAACTTCTCTCATTAAAAATATGACTTTTTAAAAAAAAAAAAAAATCAGGGTTCTTGTCCAATGGTTCTTCTGTTAGTTGAAGCAAACCAGTATTTGATTGTAATTTCAGATTTCGTGGCCTGACTGAGAACTCATGATAAAGCTCTCAGCTTTATTTCTATCAACCCAGAGCTTCTATGTGACCCCTTTTATTTATAAGAAAATAGTTGTGTATCTTGGTACTTCTGTATTTGATTGATAATTTTGTGTGGTTTAATAAAGTTGGAAAATTGCCTCAATCTTAATGTTAGTCTGCAACAGCCTTTCTGTTCGACCCTCTTCATATAGACAGCCTGCATTAGTCATAGTTTTTCTTTTTCTTTTTTTTTATGGATCTGACAGCTCCAACTATCCATTGCACACAGCTCCTCCTCCTCTCAAAGGAAGGAACATGCTTACCAGAGGCACCTCTGCAGTGATAGATATCCACAATACTTCACCAACCAGATCTTTGCAAATAGAATACCCTGCTGTGCTAAAGAAAACAATGTGTTTCTGAGGAGCAAAATACTATCCATCACCAAGTCCGGTAGGACTGAGAAATGGGAGTGAAGGAGGAAAGACGGGAGGCTGGAGAGTGCCGTCGAGGGGTAAAGGGCTACCTGGTTTTCACATCAGATAAGTTCAGGGGAAGGGGGACTGTGGCGTCTCGAAGGCTCCCAAGTCATGAGTCCAGCACTAAAAGAACTCACCATTCACACAGCTTCTCCTGTTGGTGAAACTCTAGCCTGGTTCAGCCACTGCCACAACAGAGCCAGCTTTAATCAATCATCAGCTGTGGCAGAGGTGACAGGAGGCATTCTAGGAGATTAATTGTAGTCTTTAATTCAAAGCCTGATGTAACCAAGGAATGACTCTAGCTAGTGTGATTAGTATGTGGCACATGGGGTGTAGTAGTTTAAGGGTTAGAGAGCAGATAAGCTAATGGCCTGGAAACTTCTGATAAAATACAATTGCTTATTCAAGGGCTACACCAGTGAGTGATTTTTAATCTGCAGTGTGTTCAGAATTAACATCTAGGTGATATCTCTTGATCATCTCGCCCTGCTTTATTCATTTGTAATTTATTGCATAAAAGTGAATCTAAATTATGAACTTGTCTCTGGATATGTGTTCATGTTTCAAATGCTTTTTTCTGTTTTGGTGCACAGTGTGTCCAAGTCTAAAGGCCAACATTTGGGCAGAGCCATCTATCTCTAATGTGACTTCAATTCAAAATGCTTTGATGCTTTGGTAAGCAAAGGGCTAAAGCCAGAATAGAGTAAGTGCCAACTGCTCTGACTCTCATGTCCGCAACTATTTTGTCACAGCAGGCATCACGCTGGGTTATATTGTGAGTCACACTTGGACAAAACTACCATCTGACTTTTTTTCTTTTTATTAAACCTTCTTTAGCCTACTCGTCTTCGTTCATTATTACCGTCATCTAAAGACCTCTGTATGGATGACAGTACCTACCCTTGTCTTCCTACATTTGCCCTAAATGACCTCTTGGTTCCTGGCGGACCCAACCACCCCCAAACCAAAAACATTATACTGAGGTGTTTTTTTTTTACACCGACCTGTGGGGACAGGCAAAGACACCTCAGTCATTACCCATGATAACTAATCTATTAATGTTGAATGATAGCCTCATTAAAAGGTTCAAATATAAGTCTAAGCTTATGTGTTAATGACATGTTAATGCTTCTGTCAATTATAAGCTGGGGTAATGACACCTGCAATGAGAAGATATCACTGGTTGAAGTCAAACTTGTAATTCCATCCCACGAGAGGTTAAGTGGAGCGTTGATCCCTCGGTGGCAAATGCAAGATGAATGTTTCACTATGTTTAAGAGTATTACAGTCATCTAATAGTTGAGCAAAGTTAGAAGAAAATGAGAGGGAAGTTTCATGTAGTAGTTGGAACTGTTTCAAGAAAGAGAGAAGATTGGAGGTTTATGGAAATTAGGAATATGTCCTGATTTCATACTTAAAGACACAAAAGGGGCACTCATGAACTTGTTAAATTAGTTGTATAATGGTTTCTGTGTCGAGGGGAGCTTTGACAAATGACAAACCACATGTTGGTTTAAAGGTTGTGGGCGTTTAGCCTTTAGAAAATGTCCAAAAAGTTTTTTTGAATTGCATTATGGGAGGTGTAGGATGTTCTTGGAGACTGCATCAGATAGCTTTCCAGTTCTAATCTCTGTTGAAATTATGGAAATGCAAGAAATTGCTGTTTACCCTTTTAAAGCATTGTGAAGTGAAAACAGTGCATTTTTAAAAATAGTTTTGTGTGTATGGTGCCCTGCGTCAAACATAAGACGGCAACCTCCTTGTGATTGCGTCCATATTTGGAGACTGATTAAAAGCAGTTGCAGCGACCAGCTGGTCACCCATAGATTGAGCATGCAACACCCTCATCTTCTGGGTGACCACTTTTAATCGTAAATCTCCAAACCATTGCGGTCCAACTCAGAGTGACTGCAATCACTCTGACATACTGCTGACTAATTTATAAATGCAGACACACTGCCAATACGCACTGGTGAGCGCAACCTTTCTGCGATGTGTCTCTTTACAATAGGTGATTCAACTCAGCTAGGTAACCAACTGATTGTTTTCTCGTTACATTAATATATAAATGCAAGGTTGCTGAGTGCCTACATCAATTTGCAGTTAAATAGCGGTTCTGCAAGTCTATGAGGTTCTGGCTTGGCTCTGAATGTAAATGTATATTTCTGTATATGTAGATGGCAGCAGATTTGGGATTTTTACAGTTGGGATGATCAGTTAACTGTCATACTATCATTAACAGATTGCAAGAATTTGACAACTTGACCCCATTCAGTCTCGAACTGATTCAGACTGACTCCATCTTATTGCAGTTTTATTGCATTAAAATTAGTTTGAAGACGACAACTGACTGTGAGTTCAAAGTTCATTGCACATGGTCACATTAATTTTTTTCATCCTACAGTCTTCCCAGTGTCATAAACAACATAACTACACGTTTTTTCTGTGCTGGCGCTGATACAGAGCCACTTCTGCCTTGGTGCCTTTTGAGAACCAGCCAATATTTTGGTCAGTTTAGAGAACTGAATAGTATATAGCAGAAGTTTAGTTATGGAAGGGAAATCATGCCAAACAGAATCTGTGAGATGCATCTTTGGAATCATAGGTGAATTTCTTGCAATAGCCACGTGAGTGATTTCCATCTTTGGGCCTGGTATTTTTCTGGTGCAGAGCAGCTGATCACTTTTTGGGAACATCAGTCTTTTCTCAGTGAAGATGCAGCGAACTGGTTCAAGCAACACATCGGTTAGAAAAAAAAAATACACTACTCGGGTGTGACAGGGCAAAGCAGACATTCAAGGCAAAGTGAGCAAGTAAAGAAAAACTTCAGTCCATTGAGGTTTTACTTTCTGGGTGATATGCAGATTTTAATCACATAATTGGATTTGGATTCAGATTTATGTAGGACGTTAAAGCCTATCTGTAAAGGTATGGCACCATCCTGGGCCTCCCTGATGCAGACCTGTCTTCATGTCATATGGTGTTCATATCATCAGTCTGTGCCAGCTGTGCGATCAGTGGGATTGATCTGCTGGCAGCAGGACCATATTCATCAGTCTTCTCTCTTTCCTTCACAATCACACTTTCTCCTCTTCTCTTCTCCCGCTATCGTTTAAGCGCCACCTCTCCGTCTCCATCCTTCTATCTTTCTCTCTGTCTCTCATTGCTTTTTTTTCCTGGCCTGCAGATCATTTCAATGTGAAATCATGGTTAATGCGCCATGACAATCTGACACAACGCACAGTCCAGGCCCTACTCCATCTGGTTTCAATTTAATTTGGTCAGAGAAGTGGGGGTGTGTGCTGGTGGCGAAGGGATGGAGGGGTGAGATGAAGGGATGGAGTGCTGGGTGCTGGTTGGGGAGGGGGGGGGGGGGGGGGGGGCAAGATGAAAGCTTGGCGTGTTATTCTCCGCCGAATCGTCTCACCATCCTTCATTCTTCCCAGATTGCCCTCTCCCCTCCTCGCATGTAGCATTAACTCCCTCCGAAAAAGTTTAAAATGATAGCCGGTCGATCAAAGGTCTCCAAAAATATGTTAAAGATCTGTAAGGGGAAAGGGCCATGAGTTGGCTCATTAAAACCATTAGAGAGAAGAGTGTGTGTGTGTGAGAGAGAGAGAGAGAGAGAAATGGAAGTGGAGGGGTGGGTGATGATGGATCAAACAATGTTGAATGGACACAGGAGGAGTTTAGCCTTGGTGCAAAGAGTTAATGGGGACATCTTCTTGCAGTTTGCTCTCATCAGAGCAAGATGGAAGAAATGAGACCATTACTAAACGGCGGACCTGTTAAGAGCAATTTTCCTAATTATAGGGAAGGAGCTATGTGTCAGTTGCAGCGGCAGACATGTCAACCCATCAGGTTGCGGAGATGGAAAGTGTTAACTCTTTAATGTGACTAACTAACAGCCTTCGCTTAGGCCAAGGCTTAATGACTTAATGGAAGTAATGATCTAAGGAAAGCCATATGTGTTAATGCTGAAGAGGGTACAGTGGTGGCAGAGTTCAGTAGAATCCTGTATGATGGGTTCAGTGTCTTTACAGAGCACGGCTGTGAAATCTAAATATTTTTACCTTACTGTAATTTGTTTAAACAGCCTACAGATCCCATGAAATTCCTTAATATAATTCCTGTTCTAACAGGTTGTTGGGCTGTGACATTAACAGTGAAGGATAATAAAGTTTATTCCTGTGCCTCAGTTGTGCTGTAAGGCAGAAAAGAAGAATTGGAGAAAAATTTTAAAAGATTTACTAACTGGGGATTGAAATTTTACCTACAGTGCTAATGTTGCACGAAGATCAAAAAATAGTTTCCCATCAAATTCTTATGAAATGAGATCTTCAGAATCTAAGGACTGCTGCTGTTTTGTTAATTAGTTGGTGCAATTTTGCGTCACATAAGGCTTCATTTTCTCTTGAATCAGACAATATGATCTTAGTGAGGGGCATGTGGCCAATAAACATCAACATCAAGAATGCAATTTGTTTTTAAAGTAAAACAAACAAAAAAAAAATAATGCAAAATTGATATTTTACTTTTTTAATCCACGGGTGTCTGCGCAAAAAAGTCCCAACAATTTTAGTGGGTCTCTGTTAAAATATGTTCACAGAAATGTTCCGCTACTGAGTCCTTTTGCATGTAAAATGTGTTACAGTTTGGAGGTTCCCTCTGAACTCATGTTTACTGCTCGAGCAGGAAGTAATTTCAAATCCTTAAAGTACAACAAATTTATGTCATTGAAACTATTTATTTATGTCAACACGAAAGCTTAATGTTCATTTGTTTGTTGTTTTGCAAACTCTGATAATTCATTTTCCATATTAAATTTCATAAATATAAAGTGGCTTTTCTGTGCGCTCAATCAGTAACTCAAAGCAGCACCAGTTGCCAAGATAGACCGACTTCAATCTCAGAAACACCGGACCCTGCGCTTCCTTCCCTTCCAGCTTACTGCATCTTTTATTAGACTCCTGCTAACCTCTAATTAATCCCTAATTAAAACTTTCAGTTAAAAACAGTGACAATATGCCAGAGAACATTATATAACTTGGCAACAGAGTATTACATATAATAATGTAGCACACAGGCATATAAACTTCACACTATACTTGATTTATTTTTAATTAATTTATTTATTTTAAAGACTGAAATGAGGCCTGTTTAATAAATTATAGTCCTGGTGAGTATCTTTGAGCCCTTTTGATTGAACTTCATGCGGACCCTTTTTGTTTCTTTTCTTTTCCTAATTTGTATATTGCATGTGTTGAAATATGTCATGTCCTTCAGTTCTTCATGTATACTTTCCATGAAAGGAAGCTGCTGCTCCTCGGAATTGTTGGGCAAGATGGAAACTCCCTAAACCTAGAGAGCAATGCCTGCTTCCTAAAGGAGAGGGCCTGCTCAGCATGCAGCTGTGGCAACAGCACTTTGTTTCCTTATAGAGGTCAGGAATGCATGCATGTCTCTCCTTATCCCAGTGGAAAGAGATGGAATAGACCTTAGAGATTGAGGGTAACGAAGAAAGAAAAGGCCAGATTCCCACCTCATCCATCAGTCTTCATACCAGGTCTGCCTCATCACCTCAGTCCAGATTTACACACCAGCTCTCATATATCGCTGTCTTTATGGACTGCTTTTCACAATAGTGAAGGGATCAGAGAACGCACCAGAAGAAATTAGTTCATGTCAGCTCTCGTTTATGATGTGTTTAACTAGTAAGTGCTACTGAGAGGAGACTGATTTGTGCAGCTCTATATTTATGCCCTGTCCATTTCTCCCACTCCTAGTCAAATACACACAGTCGTTTTCATCTTGGGTTATCAGGTCAATAAAACGAGCTGACCTCAGCTAATCATAAAGGAGTCAATGCAGGAGAGCATGGATTGATTAAGTTTATAACTCGATTTAAGCTGCACGGAGGTTCGACAGTAAAAATTGGAATGAGCATGAATCTAATGCAAGGACATAATCCGACGAAAATCAAAATGTAAAGTAGATGTTTTTAATAGCATCTTTTTTCATTATGAGAATGTGGCCTTTTGACTGGATGACTATTGATATCTTTGATCCACAGCCTAGCCTTTGTATGGTTGAAGGCACAAGTTGAAATTAGTGTTCAGCATCCTGTCCCGGCACATGCCATTACCTCATCTTCTCCCAGGTTTTCATCTGATCCTTATCATAGGTGATTTAGGTTTTTAAAACAGGGCCCACCAAATCAACTGTCTGAGCCATGCCTTGGCAGTGTAACGAGTGGTGTGTTCCATTTGAAATTTCTGAGTTTCCAGTCAGAATTTTCAACTGGAATGCCCTCTGAAGACGGACAATCGGAGCCTCACCAAACCCGAATTCACAATCCAAGGGGCAGTGCACATGAACAGTAACAAAAGTGTAAATCTTGGAATCTGCTCAGACACTGTTGTGTATACGCAGAGCATTGACCAGGTTCTATCCATGAACGTGCTGCAGTGTTTTAAGCACAAAAAAAGAAGCATTGTGTCATACTGCTGGTGATGCATGAATGGCTCTACTTGGTCAAAGAGTAAAGCAAAACCTTGTTTTTCCTTGTTTTTCTGGAATACGTCCAACTCTGGAGTGCCATCACTACCAGCTCCGACATCCGACTTCTGAGGTAAATGGAGTGCAGTATGAGTGAAGATGCAGGTTTACATTATAAAATACAACTACTAGAAAAATAATAAGCCGAGGTAGTAAAAGTACATGCATTTCCTGCTTAAGTAAAAGAACAAAAACATAAAAGTTGGTAAAAGTTGAAGTACTGGTACAACTTTCCTTGAGTAAAAGTGAAAAAGTACAAGCTCTTAAATGTACTCAAATTATAAAAGTAAAAAAAAAGGTGCTCTTTGGAGGACATTTCTATAAGCGGTTTTTGTGCAATGCTAACTGGATCTACATCTTTACATACGTTGTGTGCAATAGGCACCAATGATGGATACACCAGTAGGATTGGCTTTTATATGTTGGAAAGGCACACATTGACACAAAATAATAAATGACTCCCCTAAAATGTATTAAACTTAAAGTAGTGAGCCTGTTATGAAAGTGTAAAGAGTAGAAAATAGAAATATTTGACTTAATCTGTAATGTTCCTTGCTACTGTACTTAATTGTACTTTGTGACTTTCCTGCCTTGTTATTAAGCATCTTCAAGTCATGAAGAACCTGCCAGCCATTTACAATATTCTGTATTCAAAAACTTGATTTATTTGATAAGTAACAATACAGAAGCATCACGTTTATTCAATTCAATCAGTATTTCAGTGTCTTTACAATCATCCCCTTTTATTTCTTGCTCACTTATTCCCCTTTCTAAAGCAAAAAAAAAAAACATCCTTTTTTTTCTCAGTATGTAACAAATTATTTGCAAAAATATAAGGACACTGCAGCTAAATCCAGCTGACCTTATTATAGCACATTTGATGGGGCACCATGGTGGCCTTGTACCCATATACCCACACTGATGCTGCCCATCATCCAACCTGGCAGATGGCTGGTAGCTTGAACAGCTTTCTGGTGTTTAATTATGATCGTAATCAAGGGAAATAAAGATCAATTAAAGCACAAGTGAAACTAATGAAACGCGAGCGCCATGAGCGGGCGGACAGTTGTCCAAAATGTTTCTCATAATAAATGCCAACTGAGTCCTGAGAAAGGATTAGCGCGAAGTGCTGCCTCAAACATAAAACCCCGGTGTTGATGGCCTTTGTAGAGGGATAGTGCTTGATATGAATTCCACTGTATTCATATAATAGTCATAATATGAGACATTTGAACATAAGTAATGTCCATTTTAGTCCTCTCCAAAGCTTATATAATCCAACATTACTTTCATAAATAATTCTCCAGCCGAAGCAGCTTCTTGTAGAAAGTGAGAGAACCGTGTAGAATGAACAGTAATGGCACTGGAGAAGAAAAAAACAGCCTTTCCTGAAAGTGCAAAAGAAAAAAAAAATTAAAATTGTATATTCTTAACACAAAGGGATATATGTATGAACGTGCTTGCTTGCTGACGAGAAGAAGATTCCCATTTGCCCTGACTTTGAAGGAAGTTAGCGCCCATTCTGCAATTTCTGCTCATTTACTTTTCAAAGATAGAAATAGCCAGAACAGCATGACTTCTGGCAACAGTTCAGCTGCCTATCACCAAGCTGTGCATCAAGACTACGAGGCTACGCAGTGCATCTGAGCTCGATGGAGAGGGAGGAAGGGAAAGGACAGGAGTGGGGGATGAGAAGCGAGAGGGAGGAAGAGGAAAGGGGGAGGCCCAAGTCAGCAGATGCCACCACTGCGGCCATGGCATTGTGTGATATTAATAGTCCAGAGCCACATTGTGCCAACCTTATTGGAAATGTGAGTGACGCCTTGCTGTGCCACCGTCACACGCTAGCATCAAAATGAAATGAGTAGGGGTGTGAAAAATCTCCCAGAAATGGTGGCGATTTCAGAGAGAGTAAATGCTGCAATAATTTAAAGCAGTTTGAAAAATCTGTTTAAAAAAAAAATGTACTTGATGTATTATTTGTCTCCCCTGTCAAGCTGACTTTAATATGTTGTCAGTTGTTTGTGTTTATGTTTATATTTTGCAGCTCCATTTAAAAGATTAGTTATCTTAGATCTGCCTAGAAAATGTTATGCTGAATGTAGGTTGAAAGAGTCGGTTGTAGTTTAAACAGTACAGGCAGTAATATTTTATGTTGGATCAGATTTCTTTTTGTATTGAGATGTTCAGTTTTTTTGTTTGTTTTTTGCTTTTCAATATCAGTTTTATACTTCTGATTGTAGAATAAAGCCTCAGAGTAATGAATATGACAGGAGCCAAAATATCGTGTATATACTGCCAGGAGGCAAAAGACATGCCTATTCATAATTCTTCAGCTGGAGCAGCACTCCTTGCAATGATGAATGGCTTAACAATATTATCCTAAACAAAAGCGGGGTAATTAGTGACATTTCCTTTAAAGCTCAGTGTAGCTCTACAGCTTTCCAAGAGCACAGTGCTCCAGTTCAGAACAGTAATGGCATAATTTATCTTTTCAGAGACGGCAGACATGTTGCAGCTTATTGAATCATGCTGGAGTGAAACCAAGTCTTCTGTGATACAAGATCAGAGGAGGTATGTGTAATTGTTATAGCCATTAAGCTCTAAGGCTGTATAGGCTGAGCATACAAAATGCACTCACATATGGCGCACTCTGTAGGTTTTGTACCACGACCAAAGCCATATGCCGCCACCCCAGCTCACCTACCTCAAAGTACCTCGTATCTGCAAATAATAACAAAGAGCTAATGACGGTTACCTTGAACAGCAACACAATAATAGAAGCAATATCTAGACATAAAATTTTGTTTTCAGGTGATATTTTTGTCACTTAACAAGTGGCGGATTCATCAGAGCAAGCATTTGTTTTTGGATTCTTAACTAACCCTGGAGAATTTAGGTGATTAATAGCATACATGAATATAGTGTTATGAGGAAACTTGTGTAGAAAGGTTATACTTTGGCCTGAAGATAAAAGAGGGAAGCAAGTGTTTGAAATTGAGTGGGCTTGTCCTCATGGGAGGATAAATGTGCACACTAAATCGAATGACTCTGGCTATTTAGATTTTTCTATGTGTACATGGAGAAATGTATGTCATTTGAGGACCTTGAAGTTTCATTTGCAATCGCACCAATAAATATTTAATCCTACTCTGTAAGTATTCAGCAGTCATGTTACCATTTGAACATTCATTGAGCTCTTACATAGACGTGTTGTATAAATGTTACCTATTTCAGAAACTGACCCTTCGTTCGTTGAAGAGTTAACAAGTTCAGCTGCAGGGCTTTTATAACTGGAGCTTCTGAGAAGTTAAGAAGTTGCAGTTAGCCAAGAAGTCCAGCTCAGCTTTTGCCAGCTGTTACCCTGCTATGTGTCTCATATGGAACACATTGTTTAATTAGCTTTAGCTTGCTCAGGGTTCCTTCACATCTGCAAGCCACTTTGGAGCCCACCCTTCATCCCAACTCCACCTTTCACGGTGTGTCTAATTTTATTAGTCATTGATATTCACGTGTTGCTGCTCCTGTTCCCATCTTTTAGTTCTGTGTATGGGTGTAGAAGAACAGGGAGTTCCCAGAACAGGCCCATACCACCAAATATTAATGACTGCAAACAGAAATAACAATTTTGTTTGAACTATAGTGGTCTCGACCTGTTCTTTCTTTATTTCAAAGCTCAGTCAAAGCTAAGCCTCCCAGACTAGCCTAGTCCTGCAATGAAACCTTTTTTCAGTGAAGATGAGGTCCTTTAACCATGTCTGGAAAACTGGCTGAAGATTTCAGTAACTGGAGAAAAAAAAAAAAATCAGCCACAGTTATAAAAGTCAGTTTACATGAACAACAGTCCTCTGATGTCTCTCGTAGGACCCTCTTACAGCTGTGGAGTATAACACATCAGCCCTACAACCATTATTCCTGAATGCTATCCCTGAATAATTCAACCATGCACTACTGCCCATTGCTCTCTGTTTGGAAAACGGAGTAATGAGAAAAGCTATAAAATGCCTCAGTGGTCTTTGGTGCTGAAAAAAAAGGTCCAGTCTTAAGTAAGAGACACCAAAGAAGATATCTTACTGGTGATGGGTTCAGATCATTTTATAACAACAAAGAACACTCACACACGGAAAGTTTCGGTATACCCGCTAGCGAGGGAGACACTTCACCTCTGACCTCCGGAG
>VUQK01006846.1:88917-102125 GCA_015106715.1 Bujurquina vittata | reverse complement strand
GGAAACCAAAACAACAGTCAACATAATAACTCCAACAACTGGTTGCATTTTTCCAAAGATTTGCACAAAAAACAGAAAAAGAAACAAACAAACAAAAAAAAAAAACTTCAAAAGAATGACCTGCATATTTTTACCCAATTAGATATTTCTAATGTTACTTTTGAGGTATGATGCTCAGCCGAGCGTCCTCTGGCAGAACAAAGGAAGGGAATGCGTTGGAGTCTCTTCCCTCTTGATCATGCAGCGATTTTCAAGGTGTAAACATGAAGCTGCTCTGGGAGAAAATTTCTAGATGGGGGAAATGTTGGCAGGAGTTCAGAGGAGGCTTTGTAAAGTAAACCAGATTTGTTCAGGGGTCTGTGATCAGTTTATTTTCCCAGTCCCCCAGTCTTTATGCTAGGCCTTCTTGTAATTGTCCTCATGTTTCAGCTAATTTCACATTTCCAGGGAGAATAAAGGAGGGATAATGGGAAAGAGCAAAAAAAAAAATATTTTTTGGCAGGTTGAAGGAGTAACACCCTTAGACTTTCATATTTTTGTTGATGTCACTTTAAATGGATTTGGGAGTGTTTAGAGTCCATTCCACCACAAAACCTCTGAGGCTTTAAACACTTTCTAACATTTTTTTCTGTTGTGGTAGAATTTTAATAGATAAAATGACTCTACCATACCTATATCCAGAAAAGTAAAACGCATATCTTTTAAGAGACATTTCCTAAATATTAAATGTCTTTCATTCCTTACCCATCCAGCATCTCTAAAAGGAAAACCACGCAGCCAGGTTATCAACACCCACTCTCACAAACATGCCTGTCTCTACTTTGAAAGCATTTCAAGAGAAGCAGCTCACAAAAAATGTCACAAATCTTTTCAAGGTCTTCCATCTAATGTTTCCTTTGTAATTCTCTGGACAGATTAGAGTACATAATGTGAAACTCTATGAGGCATGCATGCACATCCGATGCACATACAGGCCAACCTAAACCAGCCGCTCACTCCACAGACATGATGTCAGCGCAGTTTATGCTGAACTCTTCCTCAGTGTAGACGACGTGCAGTCTTTCATGCGTACAAATCTCTGCTTGGCCTTCAAATCCAACTGTAATTTACAGGTTTTTGACAACATAACTTTATTTAAGCTTTAGTTTGTTAGGATTCTGGTTACTTTTCACAGACGTAACAACATAGTCATTATGAAATATTCATATGTATTATTTTGTTGCCTCCCATTGAACAAATGCCCACAGCACACCCTCAAGAAGTAGTCAGGATCAGGGTGACAGGATGTTCTAATCCATTATTTTTAATGACTAAAACCTCCATATGATTAAGGCATGGTTATAATGTTAAAACACATGGTTAAGGTTTGGGAAAGGTTGTGGTTACAGTTAATGGAAACCCAAATGTTAGCCGCCTGTCTGTGACAGTCTTTGGTGAGTCAGTTTCTGGAGAAAATTGTGAGTTTGGGTAATTGTCAAATGTGTTAGTAATTTCTAGGATCCTGGGCTGCTTCAGGAGGGCTGATGCTAAATAATATGACAGTGAGGTATCTTGAAACAGTGACCCTTCTAGTAGTGGGTGTTTTTCCAAAATGTCATAAACTACTGGTGGATGCTGCCCTCAGAATACTGGTAAACAGAATTCTTGTAGCCAGTTCATTGGTGACTCAAAATAGTTTCACAAATTAACAACTGAGAACTGTCAGTTAAATTTATTTCATTTTAAGGTGAGACCGTTGACTTCTCTGAGATACAGTACTGTGCAAAAGTCCTGAGCCACCCCTCACGTCTTTATATTTTGCTGGAAAAATGGGAACTATGTGCAGCAATTTATTGAAACATGTGCAAGCGTAAATGAAACTATATAAGGCAAAAACAGAGTTTGCACTATTCTAACAAGCTGTTATTGCATGGTGGATCAAAATCTGTGTTTGTAATCAATTTGGACAAAGACCTCCAACATCACCGGCTGAAATGGAGCCTCAAACCATGACAGCGCCTCCACCGTGTTTTACAAATGGCTGTAGACACCCGGTGTTGTGCCTCTGACCACATCCTACTAGCCAAGCAGTTTTGGTGCCATAACTTTACCAAACCAAGAGTAAAAGTGAAAGTATAAAGCAAATAAAAGAGAAACTGGTTTGTGGCCTAAAGCAAATTGCAAATCTCTCCAAAAGGACACCAGTGACTCATAAATACTATATTGTGCTCCGGGGTTTCAACTGCAAGTATTTCACCCATGTCTGATACAGATGCGAGTTCATCACAATGGGAATCACATTTGGTACCTAAAGTAGCATTTATATTAACTGCTTTATTTAATTAATAGCATTTAATTGACTGCATTTTTACAAATCACAGTAGCTCCTGTAAGGCTTGGATTGATATGAATGAATGTCTTATATATGGCAGCGGGCTTCACAATCAGTCAAATCCTCCAAGCAAACACACTTAGTCTCAGTGATCTCAGCTCATACACTCGTGGGTGTAGGGGAAGGAAGCAGCAGGGAGAGTGCCTTTTGAAACAGAGGGGAGCTTCTCTCAACCATTACCCATCAGCCCCTCCTCTCTCACAGGGCTAATCCCACGGGGAGAGTGGGTGTCCGCGGAGGATACGTTGTCTTGTGTGCGTTAATGGGGGATTACACATGTTAACATCTATCTCACAGTACGCTTGGCCAAAGGGGCTCTGCTATAGGGGTTAGCTTATGAATAAGGAATAAGGGGGATGATTGAATAGAGGCTAGGGTGAGTGAGAGCTGCCACTTGAGGTGGAGTGATGGGGGTAGAGTGATTAGGATGAGACACAAAGACCTAAATCACTTTTAGAAATGGAAAAGGAAAGATCACACTCCACAGAAAGGGGTTTCTCTGGCATGATTACAGGATTTGAAGTGGGAAAGTGGATTTTTAAATTGTTCATTTGTACCTTTCGGTCGACGTTCATTACCAACATGTTTTCTTCGACTTCTCGACGAGAAAATAAATAGTTTCTGATTAATAAAATGTATAAAAATAGTAGCATGTCCCTACAGCACAAGAATTTAACTGGACAAATTAATGTAGGCTAAAACAGGGGTGTCAAACTCAATCACAGGACGCGCCAAAATTGAAGACACAATCTGAGTCGCAGGCCAGACAGGATTAAAAGTGATTTTGAATCAGCAATATGAATTTGAATGGTCAGAATATATCAACTTTTTCCAAAATTTCCAAGTTTTTCAGGTAATAACTGTGATGTGAATTTCTGCCCTTCACAGTCGGGAAAACACTACATAAACGGTGCAGTGTGTCCAGTTTCTCAGCAAAAAGCGCAGCTGCAAACACAGCGATGGGGACCTGGTCTGATTTTTATTCATTTATTTATTTATTTTGGTAGTCACACTTAGTCACTCGGTCCTGCCCATGAACCTGCAGGGACGTATAAAGATGCTTCATTATGTCGCAGAGAAAGGCCGACTCACACCGTCACCTTTCATCCCGAAGCCCCGCTGAGACATTTACTTTACTTTTCATGAACTCGACAGATTTCTTCAGGTAGCTCATCGCACCTGTGTGATAAGGCATGTCACCAAATTCAGAAGCTATTTCCTCCGAAGCTGCCGGCGATTTAACCTTTGCCTCTTATAAAGTTCTCTTTCTGCGTTAGGGTGCTAATGGCGCGTTCTGTCTTCAGGACTGCACAGCGTTTCCGGTTGTGTGACGCAGTGATGCACTGTCAACTCACCTGTGCAGGATCTCCCTCTGCATCTTCTGTCCCACCAATCTGCTCTTTTCCCCGTATATCACAGGCGAGGAAAAAAGACAGACGGTTTATCTCCGATGTCAGCGATCAGGTCTTTTGCGTTGTTTGGAAAAATCCCCGTTTTCCACTTTTCATTTAACCATTTTGGGGGGTCAGGCAGCATAAATGTCACAGTAAAAAGTGCCAACTGATATTTTTATTCACTGATCAATGTGTCACTTGGCAACACGGGAAAATGATGCTGGCCTGCACAGCATCTGTTGAAATGCGTTGTGGGATTTGTATTATAAGTGGTGTAAGCACTATTTACCTGCAGGCCATTAATAAAAGCTATAAGAAATCATCTTGCGGGCCTTGAGTCTGACGTGGGCTAAAAGGTTCAATGTTCAACTTGTAATTAGACTGTGCAATTGTGTATTCATCCAGTGTACTCCAATTTCTTTCTTTACCTTTTACAGGTACTGAAGGTGGATGATCCTCGTAAGAAAATCATATTATGAGGTTTTTTGTAAAATGCAACCTCAAGTGGATATAGTGAATTTTTGACTGGGAGACCCTTTTAAACCATGTCAGCAGGACATCACTGTATGGGAAGATTAAATGGGAAGATTTCAGTAAAAATATTACTGTTCCAGGTCAAAACAGTTGTTGTGGTTTTAATGGAGTAGTTTAGATAGAAGAGTTTATTTTCCACAAATGGTATTCATCTTAGTTCTGTCCTGAGATGTAGTGATGAAATTGACATGCAGCACCGACTTCAGCAGAGCTCTCTGGGAGAGCAAGGTGTTTATTTCCTGAAGGTCAGGCCTTTTGTGTGGAGAAACTTCTTGCCAGATGAGATAGGGAGTAAATTGCAGATCTATCATTCACTCCCTCTCTCCTTCACTCCCTCCTCCTTTTCTCTTCCTCGTATTCTCTACTTTCCACACAATTTCCCATTCCTTGCATTCTCTCTTCCTTTTGCTTTCTAATGTGTTCTTTATCCTCACATTTTCATCCCCATCTTTGGTCATCTATTGCCAAAGATGTTTTGAAATCAGTTTCTCCATACTCTTTGTACTTGATTCTCCCCCTCTCTTTTCCCCTCACACATTCTCTCTCCTTCTGTGAAATCAGTAGTGGAACCCTTGGCACGGTCTGTGATTTATGGCTCACTCTGAGCACACCCTTATCAGGTGCAAGCAAGGCTCGCTGTGCTGCTGCCTGCATCTGAATGACAGTGGAGAACCAGTCGCATTATGCTTTGCAGCCTCGCCCCTTGCATTCTGGACACTACAGATTACATCTAGCTCCTTGATTTATGGACGCCATTTTGGCTCCTGAGAGGGACATGAAGGGGAGTTTGGAGGGGGGGGTATCGGAGGGTGGATGTGGTTTCCAAGGCCAGCGTCTTGGCCAAAGATAATTTTGAAGGGAACCTGCTGGAGGTGTATTTCATATGCATATGTGTGGATCAAAAAACTGATGTGTGTTTGCGCATTGTATTCATGTGCATGAATATGTGTAGGAAAGTGTCATTTATCATTTTGTCAGGAGGTTTTCTGCACAGGTGTTGACAATGCCTATTGTTGGAAGCAGAATGGAGGCACATTGACATTAAAAGTTCAGAGTAGGGGCAAATAAAAATACCTTTTAGTGACCATAGACTGAATGAAAGCTTTTTCACAGACATCGAGTACTCCTTTTTCTTCTTCTTCTTTTTCCTGTGTAATTGAATTGTTGCCATGCGCATCTCCAGAGATAAGATATATTATTTTGGGGAATTATTTAAATGTAAAAAAGAAAAAAAAAAAGTGTTAGCTTATGTAATTAACAGGGAATTATCACAGCTGCAGTTCTTTGTAGGAAAGAACTAATTATGTAATCTAACACATTAAATGAGGGAAATGAGCATCACATCTAAGACTTAAACACAGCAGGCATTTTGCATTGACTTTACTTAGTAATCTGTTTTCTTTTTTGCCCCTATGGGTTCAGTTACTGTTTGTATGATAAGAAAATTCGGTGAAATGACCCTTTTGCAGTTGCCAGTGAATATTTAGGAGGATTTTAAAAAAATGGCAGTGCAAAATAAAATAAATTTGGCTGCTTTGTCCCATAAATGCCTTGATTATGTTCTCTATGAAACAACACATTAAAGTCAAGATATAGAATTATGTAGGTCCTATTATATTGCTTGTCCAGTTGTCCACACAGCTTCAGAGTTTCTGCTGGTTGGTTGATTTTGTTTCCTCTGAAGTCATCTTGGGGACCACCAAATTCTTAAGTCTGTGACCAAGTTCATAAATCTCAAATAAGTTACGTGTCTTCACTCACACTAATATCTTTCTAATATGTGCAAATAAATATATTTAAATGATGTGAGGAAGATGCCAAATATAAAGAAGAAAGAAGTATTTTTTGAAACTGAAAGATAAAACATTTCTGCATTGCAGGTGACGGTAATACGCAGAGCTAATAAAGCCTTAATGCATGCACCACGCTGTGACCTTTCTAGTCTTCCCGCTCTCTCGCTTGGGGCTGCTTCCATTCTGCAACAGCTGTGAATAAATGTAAATATACATGTAAATGTCATTCTCTTGCAGTGAAGTTCCCCTTTCCTGTTTTCCCTGACCAGGCCTGTAAAATGGCCGCCAATGCAATCTCCAGTGGCAGGCAGCTTACTGATAAATGTCTCCCTGAATACATTTCTACAGCAATGAAAACCAAAGACTTTTACAGGAGGTGGTCTTGGTACAGCGAGAAAGGGAGGAAGGTCCAGAAATCCCTCCGAGTGTTGCTTCAGGTTCCAAAGGCAAAAAGATCTATAGCTCAAAGTGGGTTTGATAGACTTGTTGTTATGGTTCTTGCACTTGCCAAGTGGCGAGAGTTAAGTGGAGATAATGTGCCCTTGTAGCTCACCAGAATGTAGAAAGGCAGCGTGGGCAGCAAGCTTAGTGGACAGATGGCCAAAAATAATCACATGTAACACCGTAGAGTCACCTCCCAGACAGTTCTGTCTGTCTGTCTGACTGACTGATACACATATAAATGTGTGTGTTTTATTTGTTTTTGTGTGTGAGAGAAGCAATAGTAGTGATGTGGGTGGCTTCACATCCTAATAGTTCTTTTGAATACTTCTTGTATCAGAACTGCTGAACCCTCATTGATATATTGCATTCCACGAATCTCAAATCAGCTTTAACCTACACAACTCCCAGTCTCGACCTTCAAACAGCCCTTTGAAGAGACGGAATTATCCCGACTTTCTAAAAGTGACCAACTCAGAAAGATAGTTCAACAGCATAGACATACTCTGATATAAAAAAATAACTAACCCTGCATTTACCGCTGATAGTGGTCCCATGTGGCATATTCACAATGCTCACGTGGTCTCACACGTCTCGATAAACACATAGACACAAGGCAAGAATGAAAGCATCTTGAAATAGATAAAAACATCAGAGCAGTACACTATCACACAGGCAAAGTGTCTTGCTCACACGCACACACGTGCACACACACATGCATGCACAAAGTGGTACCAAGCAAGACTTGGAAGGGGTCCTGGACATTGTCATGGGTCCACACGTCAAGTGAGCCGGGGAGCTGAACAACAACAATAACAACAGGAGTTAGAGCATATGGGCCTCTGTACCAGCTGAGAAGGGCACAGAGGTCCCCTGTGTGTGGTGTGAGGAAGAAAAAGAGAATTAGAAATAATAACCGAAAACTGGTGCCTGGAAAGAAAAAGAGATAAAGTGTGTTTGGGAGAATGGGGGCAAATAAAAGGCAAAACTACTTTGTTCTTTTTCCAAGGTGCTCTCCAAGAAAGCACCATCCAAAATAAATATAAATCAACATGTATTTGTATAAGCTCGCTGGATCATTTGCTTGTTTTGAACACATTTCATTTTAAATGGTTGGTCAAATAATCTATTGGTGGACTGAAAAAACATTTCCGGACCGACTTGAGCAAAGCCATGAATTACCGCCTTATCATTGTGGAGGGTTGCATAGCTTGCATAGCTGCTGAGTGATCCCATGAGCCACACTATGTATTTGCTTCACCTAGAGCAGTGATCCCAGGGCCTGGAGCAAGGCCTGCAGGAGAGGCTCATTGGGAAATGAGCCCCACCCCATGGGACCAGCTGGACTCAGCTTGATCAAACCACACAGGTTCACCCTCCTGTCGGCACACCACCTGCAGATTCAGGGCTTTGTGGATCAGGCGGCAGGCAAAGGCAGAGACCAGCTTCCTGAACTGGCCCTATAGGAAGACGGAGCCTGAGTTGGTGTATGAGAGAGTCAAAGGAGGCATAGTCAGGTTTTCCTCAATGTACACGATGGGTTCTGTAACAAATCTTCTGTATAGCGGCTGGACTTTATTCCACTTGGGAGTTGTCCATGTGAGAGGTGGTGAGCAGGGGTGGATATACTCCAGAGGCAACCAAATGATTGGGGTTGTGCTCCGGAGAGGAGAAGGTTGCACCATTAGGTAGGGGAGTAGATTCTGTTTTTAGCACATATATACAAGCTCCAGTTCCCAGCCTTCCTCAGTTCTGGTGCTGGAAAGTGCCCCATCCAAGGACTGCAGTTTCCTACTAGCAGACTTTAGCATATTATATTATTGGACATATGTGCTAATTACAGTTTGTTTGAACACCATGTTCCGCCATAAGGGTGTACAAAACCTCAACAGCACTCTGAGGGAGTTTGGGGACACTGAGTCTGCATGAACCTTGTGCCATAGCGTCAATGTTGATGTGGCTGCACACATCTGCCGCCATAAGTTTGTTGATGCCTGTCTGGAAACCCCTGAACCACATGGTGGACCACAGAGGTAAAGAGAGCCCTCAAGCTGAAGAAATGGAGTGTGGTTAGTTTCTGGAACTCTGCTTTGGCAGTAGCTGAAGCACAAATTCAAGTGTGGGACAGGAGGATAACTTGCACATCAGCAGGACTAAGATCACTGGGTTGATGTAAAAACTCTCTGATGGCCTTGCTCCAGGAATGGATGAGATTCACCTTAAGTTCCTCAAGGCTCTGGTTGCGTGTTGACAGGATATGCTGGAGAGACTGTGTGTTTTGGCTTTCTTGGGAACACCTCCGCGTCCCCATGGAAGAACTGTTAGCAGTGGTTGGGGAGAAGAAGGTTTGGACTGTGCTTAGACTGCTGCCCCTGCAACCAGTACAAACAGTAAAAAAAAATAGATGAATGAAGGGAAGGATGGATGGTCAAAGAAAACATTTGCTTGCAGCAGTTTCTTACGTTTGAGGCTCCGATGCATTTTTATCATGTACATCTTTGCTTATTTCCAGCTTTAGTTTCACAATTATAGATCATATAATTTAATAGTTAATCAGCAATTACAAAATCATCCTCTAAAAATAACGTCTTCCTGATCTCAAGTAGTTGATTGGTAATATTAGCAATGCAAGCACAGATGTTGATTCATAATTCATAATGTAGGCTTTAATACATATTTTTAATGAAGCATTCTTGTATACTTTTAGCTATTTCTGTGATATTTTTTTTTTTACAATTGAAGAACTTTGCAATTTTAAAAAAAGTGCTAAAAAATACATTTTATTGTCATTTTAAAGGCGTTTTTTAATTGACTTGATACACTCCCACTGGTTCTCTAGAAATAAATATGAATTATCTACGCTATATCATTGTAAACATGCAGTACACTTTGCAGTGCTATACCCCACCACAGAATAACCAAATGAGAGCAATGGGGGCATTCTGACTGTTTTAATGTAAACCTCATAAACAGGAAGTCACTTTAATCAGTCACAAATATTTTGTCCAGTGACTTTCTGCCTACAAGCAGAGATAAATTTTTAGCTAGAGGCCATCAGTTTTCTGCCACATGGGAGAGTACAAATCAGAACTGGACTTCAAGTTCATAGCTTGAGAAATAAAGTGAAAAGCAGAGAAATTGTGAATTGCAGAGGGCAGACACTCCAGGGTGGCAGATTAAGGAGGTGCAGGGCAGGGATTATCCACCACGAATAAAATAGCACCTGCTGGGTTGCTGTTTGTCTGTCTTGCTACTCTATATATACACACTCTACCACAGAGCACTCATGGTGAATACATGTCTGTGGCAAAGGCAGAGTTCAGGCACACTGAAGCAATATGCATGGACACAGAAATACACAAAGAATGGAAACGAGTATTCATTTGATTGCATACCTTAAATGAAGGCGCCCAGGTCAGAGCAATAGAACCAGAATGTGCGTCTGTATATTGGCTGGAAAGATGATATTAACCTACTGTTAATATGCAGTGGGATCCAGCACTGTTCTGATCTTGTAAGCTGGATCTCTTGATGGTTTCCTAACAAATTATGAGATTCTCTTTATGTTTTCTATAAAACGTGATATCATTAGTCGTGGATCTGATGCCAGTATGTGAAACCTTTTCAATTTTTCAGTCTGTCAGCGTGACATTAATTCATAATTATAAAATATTAATTAAATCAGTACATTTTTAGACAACAAACATGAGAAAGTAGTGGTGCTCAAAGTGTGAATACATTCACCCTGAGTTAAGCAGGGTTAACCAAACATCTGCCAAAACACTAGTATACTGTACACACTTAGCCTCTGATTTCATCTGAAAGGCCCACTTGTAATGCTATCACTCTCAAAGTCAATTTTTGCACTTTTGCTCTTATAATCCCAATTAGAGAGCTCATTCAAAATGATGGATAATGCTTCGCGCAGTGCCTAGCGAAAACAATTTGGCCGCTGTACTTGGGCGAAACCTAAGAGGCGAGTCGCGCCACGCACATCATTTTTCAGCTTACATTTACAGGGCTCATAAGAGCATGGGTTGTAAAGTGACTTCTCAGTGAGTTGATTTGGGCCAAAATGGGCACTATGGTCAACACATACACTAGCAGAGAGTGAACGGGGAAAAGAAAAAGTGGAGAGAGAAGAGAAATAAATAAAACGTGAAGAGAGAATATGAGAGACTCAGAATATTCAGGGGGAAAAAAGAAAGGGGAAGATCATGAAACCTTGAATAAGGATACAGAAAGTAAAAGAGGAAAACCAGCAAACCAGTGAGAGAAAGCAAGGTTGATGTACCACAATTGCAGGCTCCAGGCATCGTAGCTTAGATTGAACCTTTCAGCAAGAGGCCGGTGTGGTATGGGCTAAAAAAAATGGGCTAGTTACACCAGGTTCCTGATGACATGAGTGCTGGGAGTGTGTGAAGTAATCCCTGCAGCTATGGTTAGCTACCAGGGGTTTGGGGTTTGGCACACGTTGACGTTTCCACAGTGCAAGCATGTTTGCATGTGATATACTTCTGCTCCCAATGTGAGGCTGTCAACATCTGTAATATCGCATCTAATTGTCAAGTAATTATTTTCGAACTTTTCAAATCGTGCACTTAGTAAAATGCTGTCAGCTGAGTTGAAATAAATAAATTTCATTAAATAAGACTGAGTCTAATAAGCACTTATGACTGAGAAGGAAGTTGCTGGTCATTTATGCTCTGGTTGTACTGGACACATTTTGCTTTAAGACAAGTAGAAAAGTGGTCGGGAAATTGCAATACGAGAGTAGGTCACAACGTGAATAACATATATTGTAACTATGATTGATTTGAGGCAGCATTGGAACAAATGATCCCGGTGGACAAAAAAAAATCTGTGATTCTGAGAATCAAAGGAATTTTCTTGACAAGCCAGTTTTGTATTTATTAAAATCTTACCTTAAATGCCACTATGATGCTGAAAGAATAATGCAGTGGTTCAGGAATAACATGCACACAGGTTCAGTGTTCATTGCCAAAGGAGGAATTAATGTGCCCTTTAGCAACGTGGATGTTGTATAGGCGTGAAGTACTGGTTTGTTTTTGCCAAAGCACAAACTTTACCTATGCACACCATACATTATGCAGATTTAGTTAAGACGCTCTGGTAATAGTGTTGGGCATGCAGTAGGAAATGCAGAATATCTATTGTTATTGACAACACAATTAGCCGATAATGTGGTTATCAGGAGTTGCTCCGCAACAGTTAATGTGCCACAGCTAGCCTGATAGTGTGCAGTAAATTTATTATAATTTAATAAACCAAAACTGAGTCGAAGCGGTTCCCTTCACTTTCTATTTTATTTTTTAATGTTCACTCTACTGATTTTTATTAATCCTCTTATCTTCCTCCATTTATTGTCACTGCTATTTTTAATGATATTCATTACTTAAACAGGTAAGCCCTATTGAGATCAGCATTTCCTTCTTTTGAAGTGAACTGGCCAAGAGAGCGGCAAACATGCTCCCACAAACCGTACTCCCTCATCACCACTTGCTTCTTTATCTTACTGTATTTCTACTCCTCTTTTTACTCTTTCCAACTCTCCCAGATTTCAAACCCCTCCTCCTCTCCACGTCCCTGTGGCCATTCCCCAGGCTGTTGGGTGTGGAGGGCGCTGGCTGGCGGGGTGATGGATGACCATTAAGGCAGCTTATTGGAAACAGTCTGATTTATGGGCAAGTGCTGCCTCGGCCTAATGGCTTCATTTCTTTCTGCCGCCACATGATGTCACAGCCAAGGTCACCGCGGCAACGGCCCCCCTTTGTTGTGGCTTTGCTCGCTGATGACCTGAGAGGGATGGAGGGATGGAGAGGAGAGAGAGCGAGAGATGAAGGAGGGGACAGAAAAGGGGCTTTGAGGTTTGTTTGCGAAAGCAGAGAGGTGATGTATGAGTGTGCGTAGGTGAAATGGGTTGCGTTTGCAGAAATGCCTTAGAATGAATTCTGTTTGGTATGGAAAATGAGTTTTTACTGCTTATCCTTCACCCTCTTCCCTAAATTGTCCCTTGTTCTTACTCTGCCTCAGTCGCACTTCCTCTCCATTTTCCCCATGCTCTCTTGTGCTTAGTAAATTGAAAACTCTTTCTCCCCCTCTCCTTCTTCATTGCGTTCTTTCTTCTTTTCCCTTCCTTCCATACCCCAATGACAGAATACGATAAAAAACACACACACACACACACACACTCTCACACAGCTTTACGGCCTTCCCTCAGACAGCTATTACTCACTTCTACTTTAAATGAGTGCCGTCAAATATATGGGCCCGCCATTAAGAAGCCGATCAATAAAAATGCCATTAGGGGTGGAGTAAAAACGCTGATATTAGTGAAGCTCAAAACAAAATATTTGATTTTCTGTCTGATGGTTAGCGAGATGGGGCTCTTTGAAGAAGCTTTGAGCAGAGATTGGGTCAAGGGGATCTGGGTTTGCATGGTTTTGGAAGTGTGTTGTGTCTTGTAGTCAGTCCTTTACCTATAGGAATATTCACTATGTCTGGACCATATTCCCATCTCCCAGCCAGTATATTTCTCACCTTGTCTCACTCAGTCTGAGCAGGCGGCACTCTGCTTGAAAGTTGTGGATCCTTTTACCAGCAATGTTTTGTCAATATGTTCGATTAGCTTATACAAGTTTTTGATATAAGTTT